>RCUC01159188.1:0-44094 GCA_003697995.1 Taxidea taxus jeffersonii
GCACCAAGACTCACCACACATACAGCACCCACCCACCCCGCATACACTGTCTACACGCCACAAGGCCAGTGCTCGCCCACGCCTCATATCACCACAGACGTACTAGAGAAAACTCAACACGCTGGCCTGACACACACAGCCCTGGCATATGCCAAATGCACACACAGAAACCACACAAACACCAACAAACACAGAAGTACTTTACACAGTGTAATGCACTCTGCCCATGCATGTACACTGTCCACACGGGCCCCTAACAACACAGGCCACATATAGGCCAGGATCTCACCACTTCAACCACAGAAAACCATGTCAAACATACACAACACACACCATGCGCAAGCCACAATACACCACCCACACCACCCATCTCACACCAACACACCACACACAGACCACAGAAAATGACACCACACACACACACACAAACACACAGCCCACGCACACACCATCGATACACCACACTCAGCCCACACAGACCACCAAAAACCACACCACAATGACACCTTTCACAGAGCATACAAATCTCCCCTGCACAACACATATACCACCAACACACTGCACGTATGTCACCTAGACACACCACATATGCCCCTACCCATACACTCTATGCAAACACCAAACATACACTATGCAAAACACATCTCCAACTCACATAAACCAAACACATAACACACAAAGCACATCACATACACACTGCTCCAGAACTGCGTTCACCCCACAGAGGTACACGCCCATATTCAACACGCCTCCATAGACCACACATACACCACCCAAGCCAGAACACCTGTTTCCCTCACCTCACACACATACCATGCCACACATGAGTCATATAATGAGCACAGACAGAAAGACAGACAGACAAACACACACACATGCAAACATGCACACACAAACACATCACAGGCTGGCTTAGTCCCTGGATCGATCTTGTCAGCCTGCTCATCTGTATTCAGCTTGTCTCCCTCTCCCGGCTCATAGAGAGCCGTTTCTTAGGAAGAGAGGAGAGTTCACCCATGCACAGAACTCTCCATGGCATAGCCTGCCCAGAGAGAGCCCTTGCATTTAATACCGCACTCAGTTCCAGCTGGAAGCACGGGAGAATCAACCCCCCTAAGCACCCCTGCTATCCCTGAGCCACTCCTCCATGTATTCGCTGGTGGGAAATACAGGAAAAAGAGCCACAAGAACACCTAACCTCAGGAGACCTGCGTTCCGTGTCCACCAAATTGAGGACACCTGAACCACATGACAGGACTTCTCCTGCCCCCCAGGAGGACACTGTGCCATTTGGAGCTGGGCTGAACCCTCAGCGCAGGAGGAACAGGCATTCTCTCCAGGGAGAATCCATGCCCTTCGAAGCTACACAAAACCCTTAGAGTGAGAGGAACCTGCGTGTTCCCCGGAGGCCAGCCCCCACCTTAGGCAGCCACCCTGGTCACAAAGCTGGAGGCTGACACACCACCTGTCCCATGCCCTCAACTCAGCCCCTGGGACGCCACGTCAGCTCCAGCACACCAGGCCTGCCATGCTCCTAGGCCCAAACCCTAAGCCTTAGCTTGGGTATTCAGACTTTGGTCAATGGAAGCCTGGCCTCAAAGCCCTCCTGACTGGGGAACCCTGATGCACACACCAGGGCTCTGCTTGCCTCTCGGGTTGAAACCGCACCATTTAGAACGGGGCAGAATGCTTAGATTGGGAGAAATCTGCATGCACCCCTGAGGTCACCCCCAAATTCAGTGGCCTCCCTGGCCACAAACCAAGGGCTTACGCAATGCCTTATGACTGCCCTCAACTGAGCCCCCAGAAAAGCCCACCTCAGCGCTGGTGGATAGAGCCTGCCTGCCCCTAGGACCTAAACCTAACCCTAGCTTGGGTTTTCAGACTTTGGTCCATGGAAGCCTGGTCCCAAAGGCTTCCTGATTGGGGACCCCTGAGGCACACTCCAGGGCTCTGCTTGCCACTCAGGAGAAACCGTGCCATTTAGATTGTGCAGAACCCTTAGAGTGGGAGAAATCTGCAGGCCCCCCTGAGGTCACCCCCAAATTCGGCGGCCTCCCTGGCCACAAATCAGGGGCTTATGCACTGCCTTATGACTGTCCTCAACTGAGCCCCCAGAGGAGCCCACCTCAGCTCTGGTAGTTCAGGCCTGCCATGCTCCTGGGACCTCACTCTAACCCTAACGCTTGGTTGGGTTTTCAGGCTTCCATCCCCAGAATCCTGGCCCCCAAGCCATCCTGACTGAGCACCCTAGAATCTCACCCCAACAGTCTGCCTTCCACACAGTTGGAAACCCTGCTGCTTGGAGGTGTGCAGACCCCTCCGAGGAGAAGAGATATCTGCAAGCATCTCTGAGGCCTCCCACACATTCGACAGCTCCCCTGGCCACTAAAACGGAGGCGGACATGCTGAATGACAACCACCCTGAACTCAACCCCGCAGAGAGCCAGCCTCAGCACAGGCAGATTGACCTGCCATACCCTTAGGCCCTAACCCTAACCCTAGTATGGGTTTGCAGGCTTAGGTACACAGAGGCTTGGCCCTCAAGCCCTCCTGACTGGGGACTACTAATCCACATGCCAGAACTCTACATTCCACTCAGGAGGAAACTGGGCCATTTGGAACTGCAAAAATCCTTCAGAGCAGTAGAAACATACATGCCCCCCGCCCCCAAGGCCAGCCCCAAATCCCGCAGCCACTCTGGCCACAAACCAGGGACTTATGCATCGCCTTACTACCGCCCTCTACTGGGCCCCCAGGGGCAACCACGACAGCGCCTGCAAATCCGGCCTGCGATTCCCCTTAGTTCCAAACCGTATCCATAGGCGGAGTTTTCAGCCTTCAGTATTCAGAAGCCAGAACCCAAAGCCCCCTTGATTGGGGACCACCGAGCCATACAAAAGGATTCTGCCAGCCCCCAAGGTGACACCATGCTGTTTGGAGCAGTTCAGAACCCTCAGAGAGGAAGAAATCGGCCTGCCACCCTGAGACCACTCCCACATTCGGCGGCCTCTGTGGCCACAATTCTATGGGCTTATGCACAGCCTGACCACTGCTCTCAACACAGTCCCCCTGAGATCCCACCTCTGGGTTGGCTGAAGGGGCCTCCTATGGCCCTAGGCCCTAACCCTCACTCAAACCCTAGGTTGGATTTTCAGGCCTCTGTCCCATGAGGCCTGGCCCCGAAGCCCTCCTGAAAGGGGAATATGGCGCCTAGGCCAGGACTCTGCCTGCCACTGAGGAGGACACCATGCCATTTGGAACTGCCAGAGACCCTCAGAGTGGGAGAATCTTTCATGCACCCCTGAAGCCACAACACATTGGGCAGCCTCCCCGGCCATAAACACAGAGGCTGAGGCACCTGCTGCCCTGCCTCAACACCTTTCCAGGCGGAGCCTGACTCAGCACCAGCAAATCAGATCTGCTATGGCCTTAAGTCCTAACTCTAACCCTGGATGGGTTTTCAAGCTTCCGTCTCCAGAACCATGCCCCCATGTCCCCCCAATTGAGGACACGTGAACCACATGACAGGACTTCTCCTGCCCCCCAGGAGGACACCATGCCATTTGGAGCTGCGCAGAACCCTCAGCGCAGGAGGAACAGTCATGCTCCCCTGAGGCCACCACCACATTTGGCAGTGCCCTGGCCAAAAACCCAGGGACTTACACACTGCCTGACGGCTGCCATCAACTCAGGCCCAGGGAACTAGCCTCAGCACCAGCACATGGTTCCTCCCGTGCCCCTTAGCCCTAACCCTAATCCCAGGTTGGGTGTTCAGACTTCTGACCCTAGAGGACAGACCCCCAAACCCTCGTGATTGGGAACCAATGAGCCACATGCCAGGACTCTGCCTTCCACCAAGGAGGGCACTGACATTTTTAAGCTGTGAACAACCCTCCGAGAAGGAGAAACCTGCATGCTCCCCTCAGGCCACCCATATTTCTGTGGCCTCCCCACCCGGACAGGACCCCTGTAGCTGATGGGCCATCTACCCACACCTCTCAACTTATACCCCTGGGCACCCCACCTCAGCATTCACACATTGGGCCTGCCATGGCCCTAGGCCCTAACTCAGACCGAAGGTTGGGTTTTCATGCTTCTGTCCCCAGAGCCCTGGCCACGAAGCCCCCTGATTGGAAACCCATGAGCCACATGCCAGGACTCTGCCAGCTACCTAGGAGAACACCATGCCATTTGGAGCCCACAGAACTCTCAGAGTGGGAGAAACCTGCATGCCCCTGTGAGGCCATACAGACATTCAGTGGCCCCCAGGCCAGAAACCCAGGTGTTTACACACTCCCAGACCACCACCCCCAAATTAGCTCCCCGGGGAACCTGCCTCAGGGATAGAGGACCGGGCCTGCCATGCCCCTAGGCCCTAACACTGGGTTCAGTTTTTAGGCTTCCATTTCCAGTTGCATGGGCCCTGAGAACTCTCCTTTGGGACCACTGAGCCACACACCAGGACTTCACCTGCAACTGAGGAGGACACAGTGCCCTTTGGAGCTGCGCTGAACCCTCCAAGCGGGAGAAAACTTCATGCTCCCCCTGAGGAACCCACACGTTGGAAGGAGCCCCCTGGCCACAAAAGGGCAGCTGCCACATCAACTGATCCTGCCCTCAACTCACTCAATGTGGAGGGCTCCTCAGGGCCCCGAGGTGGTGCCTTCCGAACCTTTATGCCTTGAGCCTAACCATAGGATGATTTTCAGGCTATCATCACCAGAAGCCTGGCCCCCAAGCCCCCAGCAGGGGATGCCTGAGCCACACACCAAGACTCCTCCTGCGATCCAGGAGAACACCATGCCATTTGCATCCGTGCAGAACCCTCAGACCTGGAGACGCCACCTCAGGCTGACGTGCTGAATGACACCACCCTCAACTCAACCCCACAGAGAGCCAGCCTCAGCACAGGCAGATTGACCTGCCATACCCTTAGGCCCTAACCCTAACCCTACTATGGGTTTTCAGGCTTAAGTACACAGAAGCTTGGCCCTCAAGCACTCCTGACTGGGGACCACTAATCCACATGCCAGGACTCTGCATTCCACTCAGGAGGAAACTGGGCCATTTGGAACTGCAAAGAAACCTCAGAGCAGTAGAAACTTACATGCCCCCGCCCCCAAGCCCACTCACAAATGGTTGTTGTCATTCAGCACATCAGCCTCCGTTTTAGTGGCCAGGGGAACCGTCGAATGTGTGGGAGGCCTCAGGGATGCTTGCAGATTTCTTCTCTCCTCGGAGGGGTCTGCACAGCTCTAAGCGGCAGGGTTTCCAACTGTGTGGCAGGCAGACTCTTGGGGTGAGATTCCAGGGTGCTCAGTCCGGATGGCTTGGGGCCAGGCTTCTGGGGATGGAAGCATGAAATCCAACCTAGCATTAGATTTAGACTTAGGGCCTAGGGGCATGGCAGGCCTGAACTACCAGAGCTGAAGTGGGCTCCTCTGGGGGCTTAGTTGAGGACAGTCATAAGGCAGTGCATAAGCCCCTGGTTTGTGGCCAGGGAGGCCGCCGAATTTGGGGGTGACCTCAGGGGGGCCTGCAGATTTCTCCCACTCTAAGGGTTCTGCACAGTTCTAAATGGTACGATTTCCTCCTGAGAGGCAAAGCAGAGCCCTGGAGTGTGCCTCAGGGGTCCCCAATCAGGAAGCCTTTGGGGCCAGGCTTCCATGGACCAAAGTCTGAAAACCCAAGCTAGGGTTAGTGTTAGGGCCTAGGAGCATGGCAGGCCCTATCCACCAGCGCTGAGGTGGGCTTTTCTGGGGGCTCATTGAGGGCAGTCATAAGGCAGTGCATAAGCCCTTGGTTTGTGGTCAGGGAGGCCGCAGAATTTGGGGGTGACCTCAGGGGTGCATGCATATTTCTCCCAATCTAAGGGTTAGAGTGCCTCAGGGGTCCCCAATCAGGAGGGCTTTGGGGCCAGGCTTCCATGAACCAAAGTCTGTATACCCAAACTAAGGTTAGGGTAAGGGCTTAGGAGCATGGCAGGCCCGGTGTGCTGGTGCTGATGTGGCATTCCAGGGGGTTGAGTTGAGGGCATGGGACAGATGGTGTGTCAGCCTCCAGGTTTGTGACCAGCGTGGCTGTCTACGGTGGGGGGTGGCTTCAGTGGAACATGCAGTTTTCTCTCACTCTAAGGCTTCAGTGTAGCTTCCAAGGCTATGGATTCTTCCTGGAGAGCAGGCAGAGTTCCAGTGTGTGGCACAGTATTTCCCAATCAGGAGGGCTTGGTCGCCAGGCCTCTGGGGAAGGAAGCCTGAAGACCCCACCGAGGGTAAGGGTTAGAGCCTAGGGGCATTGCAGGCCAGATCTGCTTGGAGTGATGTGGCCTACCCGTGAGGCTGAGTGGAGGGCAGCTGTCAGTTGGTGCATAAGCCCCTGGCGTGCTTGCGGAGGGACTGCCGAATTTGGGGAAAGCTTCAGGGGTTCATGCATATTTCTCCTGGTCTGAGGGTTCTGCACGGATACAAATGGCATGGTGTCCTCCTGGGTGGCAGGAGGAGTCCTGGTGTTTGGCTCAGGCATCCCCTGCCAGGGGTCTTGGGGGCCAGGCTTCTGGAGATGAAAGCCTGAAAATCCATCCTAGGGTTAGGCTCAAGGCATAAAGGTTCGGCAGGCACCACCTGGGGGCGCTGAGGAGCTCCCTACACATTCAGTAAGTTAATGGCAGGATCAGCTGGCCTGTCAGCTGCCCTTTTTGTTGCCAGGGGGCTCCTTCCAACGTGTGGGTTCCTCAGGGGGAGCATGAAGTTTTCTCCCACTCTGAGGATTCAGCGCAGCTCCAAAGGGCACTGTGTCCTCCTTAGTGGCAGGCAGAGTCCTGGTGTGTGGCTCAGTGTCCCCAAAGGGGAGGACTTAGGGGCCACGCAACTGGAAATGGAAGCCTGAAAACCCAAGCCAGTGTTAGGGCCTAGGGGAATGGCAGGACCGATCCTCTAGCCCTGAGGCAGGTTCTCCGGGGAGCTGATTTGGGGGTGGTGGTCTTGGGGTGTGTAAGGCCCTGGTTCTCTGGCCTGGTGGTGAGATTCCAAGGTGTTCCGTCTGGAGGGGTTGGGCCCAGGCTTCTGGAGATAGAAGCCTGAAAACCCAACCTAGCGTTAGGGTTAGAGTTAAGGCCTAGGGGCATGGCAGGCCTGATCTACCAGAGCTGAGGTGGGCTCCTCTGGGGACTCAGTTGAGGGCAGTCATAAGGCAGTGTGTAAGCCCTTGGTTTGTGGTCAGGGAAGCCGCCGAATTTGGGGGTGACCTCAGGGGTGCATGCAGATTTCTCCCAATCTAAGCATTCTGCCCAGTTCTAAATGGTGCGGTTTCAACCCGAGAGGCAAGCAGAGCCCTGGTGTGTGCATTAGGGGTCCCCAATCAGGAGGTCTTTAGGGCCAGGCTTCCATGGACCGAAGTCTGAATACCCAAGCTAGGGTTAGGGTTAGGTCCTAGGAGCATGGCAGGTCTGGCTGGTGTGCTGGCGCTGATGCGGCGTCCCTAGGGCTGAGTGTAGAACATGTGACAGGTGGTGTGTCAGATTCCAGGTTTGTGACCAGGGTGGCTGCCTAAGGTGGGCGGCTGGCCTCCGGGATACATGCATGCTTCTCTCACTCTAAGGGTTCAGTGTAGCTTCCAAGGGCATGGATTCTTTCTGGAGAGCAGGCAGAGTCCCAGCATGTGGCTCAGGATTTCCCAATCAGGAGGGCTTGGTCGCCAGACCTCTGGGGAAGGAAGCCTGAAGACCCCACCTGGGGAAAGGGTTAGGACCTAGTGGCATTGCAGGCCAGATCTGTTGGCAAGGATGTGGCCTACCCGAGAGCCTGTGTGTAGGGCAGCAGTCAGGTGGTGTCTAAGCCCCTGGCTTTCTTGTGGAGGGACCACCAAAATTGGGGGAGTTTTCAGGGGTTCATGCATATTTCACCCAGTCTGAGGGTTCTGCATGGATACAAATGGCATGGTGTCCTCCTGGGTGGCAGGAGGAGTCCTGGTGTTTGGCTGAGGCATCCTCTGTCAGGGGGGCTTGGGCACCAAGCTTCCAGACATGAAATCCTGAAAATCCATCCTAGGGTTTAGGCTCAAGGCATAAAGTATCGGCAGGTACCACCTGGGGGCCTAAGTCGCCCTCCACATTGAATGAGTTGAGGGCAGGATCAGTTGTCGTGTCAGCTGCCGTTTTTGTGGCCAGGGGGCTCTGTCGAACGTGTGGGTGCCTCAGAGGGAGCATGAAGCTTTTTTCCACTCTGAGTGTTCAGCGCTCCTCCGAAGGGCACTATGTCCTCCTCAGTGGCAGGCAGAGTCCTGGTGTGTTGCTCAGTGGACCCCAAGGGGGAGGGCTCGGGGGCCATGCACCTGGAAATGGAAGCCTGAAAACCCAAACCAGTGTTAGGGCCTAGGGGCATGGCAGGCCCGATCCTCTAGCCCTGAGGCAGGTTCCCCAGGGGGCTGAGTTGGGGATGGTTGTCTGGGGGTGTGTAAGCCCCTGGGTTTCTGGCCTGGGGGCCACTGAATGTCAGTATGGCCTCAGGGGGGCATGCAGCTTTCTCCCACTCTGAGAGTGCTGTGCGGCTCCAAATGGCATGGTGTTCTCCTGCGTGGCTGGCAGAGTCCCAGCGTATGGCTCAGGGGTCTCCAATCAGCAGACCTGAGGCTAGGGCTCTGGGGAGGAAGCATGGAAACCCAACCTTGGGTCCGAGTTAGGGCCTAGGGTCATGGCAGGCCCAATCTGCTGACGCTGAGGTGGGGTGCCCATGGGAATAAGTTGAGAGGTGTGGGTAGGCGGCCCATCAGCTACAGGAATCCTGTCCGTGTGAGGGGGACATTGAATGTGTGGGTGGCCTGAGGGGAGCATGCAGGTTTCTCCTTCTTGGAGGTTTCTGCACAGCTAAAAAAATGTCAGTGTCTTCCGGGGTTTAGGCAGAGTCCTGGCATTTGGCTCAGTGAACCATTTGGCTCAGTGGTTCCCAATCACGAGGGCTTGGGGGTCTGACCTCTAGGGTCAGAAGTCTGAACACCCAACTTGGGATTAGGGCTAGGGCTAAGGGGCAGGGGAGGAATCATCTGCTAGTGCTGAGGCTGGCATCCCCAGGCCTGAGTTGATGGCAGCTGTCAGGCAGTGTGTAAGTCCCTGGGTTTTTGGCCAGGGCATTGCTGAATGTGATGGTGGCCTCAGGTGAGCATTCCTGTTCCTCCTGAGCTGAGGGTTCTGGGCAGCTCTAAATGGCAGGGTGTCCTCTGAAGGGCAGGAGAAGTCCTATCATGTGGTTCAGGTGTCCTCAATTGGGGGGACATGGGGGTCAGGTGTCCTGGGGCAAGTGTCCGTTTGGCACTTTTTCCTGTACTTCCCACTGCAAATACACGGAGGAGTGTCTCAGGGATACCAGGGGCGCTTTGGGGGAGGAGTGATTCTCCTGTGTTTCAACCTGGAACTGAGTGCAGTATTAAATGCAAAGGCTCTCTCTGGGCAAGCCATGCCATGGAGAGTTCTGTGCATGGGTGAACTCTCTTCTCTTCCTAAGGAACTGCTCTCTATGAGCCAGGAGAGGGACACAAGCTGGATACAGATCAGCAGGCTGACACCAGCAATCCAGGAACCTAGCCAGCCTATGGTGTGTTTGTGTGTGCATGTTTGCATATGTGTGTGTGTCTGTCCTGTCTGTGCTCATTATCTGACTCATGCATGACATGGTACGTGTGTGAGGTGAGGGGGACAGGCGTTCTGGCTTGGGTGGTGTATGTGTGGTCTATGTAGGTGTGTTGAATAGGGGCATGTACCTCTGGGTGTGAACGCAGTTCTCGGCCAGTGTGTATGTGGTGTGCTTTGTGTGTTATGTGTGTGGTTTGTGTGTGTTGGAGATGTGTTTTGCATGGTGTATATTTGGTGTTTTTGCAGAGTGTATGGGTGGGGGCATATGTGGTGTGTCTAGGTGACATACTTGCAGTGTGTTGGTGATATATGTGTTGTGCGGGGGTGATTTGTGGGCTCTGTGCAAGGTGCTAGTGTGGTGTGGTTTTGGGTGGTCTGTGTGGGCTGAGTGTGGTGTATCGATGGTGTGTGCGTGGGGAGTGTGTGTGTGTGTGTGTGTGTGTGTTGTCATTCTCTGTGGTCCGTGTGTGCTGTATCGGTGGGAGATGGGTGGTGTGCGTGGTGTATTGTTGCTTGTGCATGGTGTGTGTTGTGTATGTTTGACATGGTTTTCTGTGGTTGAAGTTGTGGTGAGTTCCTGGCATATATGTGGCCTGTGTTGTTAGGGGCCCGTGTGGACAGTGTACATGCATGGGCAGAGTGCATTACACTGTGTAAGTACTTCTGTGTTTGTTGGTGTTTGTGTGGTTTGTGTGTGCATTTGGCATATGTCAGGGGTGTGTGTGTCAGGCCAGCGTGTTGAGTTTTCTCTACTCCGTCTGTGGTGATATGAGGCGTGGGTGAGCACTAGCATTGTGGTGTGTAGATGGTGCATGGGGGGTGGGTGGGTGCTGTGTGTGTGGTGAGACTTAGTGCAGCTATAGTGTGCGAGAGGGGAATTGGTGGCATGATTGTGTATAGTTGTGTCTTTGTGGTGTTGTGGTGGGTTGGTGCTTTGTATGTGTGCCGTGTGTGTTTGAGACATGTGTTCTCTGTGGAATACATGTAGTACGTGTGTTTTATTGGGTAGTGTGTGCAGTCTATATCAGGAGGGTAGCCTGTGTGCGGCCTATGTGTTGTATGTGACATGTGTCTGTTGTTTGTGAGGTCCATGTGGTAAATGGGTCCAGTATGTGTGGGTATGGGGGATGTGTGTGGCGTTCTTTGTTGTGCACTGTTTATATGGTGTGTGGTGAGTGTTTGCATTGTATGAATGACGTATATAGTAAGTGGGCTGAGCCTGTGGTGGAGGTGCTGTGCACGTTTGGTGGCCATTTGGTGTGCGTGCCCTATAAATGTTGTGTGCGGTGTTCATGAGTTTTCATGGTGCACGGGTGAGTGCAGAATGTGTGTGGTGCTGGTCTGTGTGCGACTGAAAAGTGCTGGCGTTGGAAGGGTGGTGCGACTCTTGTGGGCCATGTGTGTGCGGCTCCTGGGGTTTCTTGGTGGTGTGGGTGGTTGGCATTTGTGTGGTGTTTGTGGGGTTCCTGTGTGTGCAGTATAGGTGTAATTGTGTGTGCATGTGTGATGTTTGTGTGGGTAAGTGCATGTGTGTGTGCAGTATGTGTCCTGTGTATTTAGGATTGCTGGTGTGCATGTTTCAAAGGCGTGTGTGTGTCTTTGGCACAGTGTGTGTGTGTGTGTGTGTGTGTTACATACAGGCTGTGTGTCGGGGTATTTGTGAGGTATTGGGTGGTAGTGGAGTGGTGAGTAGGTCATCTACGAGATATGAGTGTCTTGTCTGTGGTGTGTGTGAGTTTCCGTAGGATTTGGGAACTGCGTGCCTTCTGTGTGTTTGTGCTTGTGTGTGTGCATGAGCAAGCACTGTGTTCCATGGAGGGTATGTGCTTGTGATAAATATATTGGGCACTTTTGGTCTGAATGAGTTGTATAGGAGGTAAATCAAAGGTGAGTCTTTGGTGGATGCGATATGTGTATGGTTTGGGTTGTTGTGGGTACAGTAGGTGTGTGGTGCACATTGTGTATGTTGCATGGTGTGTGTGTGTGTGTGTCTGTGGTGAACTTGGTGTGTGCTCTGTATGTTATAAGCCCATGGTCGTGTGTTGGGTGCGAGTTTTGTGTGTAGCACATGTGTGGTGTATGTAGCGTATGGGCACAGTGTACGTGTGGTGATTGTGTGGTAATATGTGTGTTTGTGTCTGTGGCATGGGTATGGTGTGCGTGTGTGGTGTATGCCTATTGTGTGTGTTCTATGTGTCCAGGGTGAATACAGAGCCTATGAATGTGTTCTCTGTAGGAGCGGTGTGTTTATGGTGTAAGTCTCGTATGGGGTGACCTATGTGTAGTCTGCAGGTATTTGGTATATGTGTTCGGTGCATGTGAGGTATGGGTTCTGGGTCTGCATACCCTGTGTTGTGCGTGGTGGGTCTGTGTAGTTTGTACCGTGGGCATGGGATGGAAGTGTGCCCGGGCCTGCTGTTTCTGTGCTGTCTAGGGGTGCCCAATTGTATGTGATATATGCAGCTGTGAGAGGGGCATGTGTGTGGTGATGGTATGGTTAATCATCAGTGCACTGGCCACAGTCCTTTTAGAAGCAACTATCCAGGGACAGGAGAGCCACCGTGCTGGAGAGATACCAGACACCAATTAGTCTCACTTACCCAGAATCAAAGTGAGAAGTTATCAAAATCTTTGGGTGATGGCTGTGTGAGTGAGAGCTCCATCTGCATTAGCTATGAGCAAAGACCGAGGACGAAAAATGGAAGGTTATAGGAATGCCCACTGAGAGGATCCACATTCTACAGTTCTCAAGGAAAGAAAAAACAACAACAACAAGAAAACCTGGGAGGGAGAGAATTAAATTGTTTCCCATTGTCCCAGGAATGAGGCCACCTCCCCCCAAAAACCTATGGTTTGGCCTACACACAATCATTTTCTCCTGAGCCTCTTCAAAGCTGCAAATGTTCCTGATGTCCCAATTGTTCTGAAAGCAACAATTAAGGGGCCCCTGGCACATCATCGCCACAGTCCTAAGATTTCTGCACGAATCCCCACGTGAGGAGCAAAGCTAGTGCTCTGAACCCCTGGCTGGGAGTAAAGCCTTGGTGTCATCTAGTAAAAAGAAAAGGGTAGAGCCCCCTGGTGTGTTCTGTAGGTTAAGAACCTGACTCTTCTTTTCACCTGAGGTCAAGATCTCATGGGTTGTGAGATGGGGCCCCAAGGCCAGTTCTGTGCTCAGCAGGGAGTCTCCTAGAGGCTCCTCTCATTCTGCCCCTTCCCCTAGTCATGTGTACTCTCCTCCTTCTCTCTCACAAAAATCAGTAAATAAACCCTAAGGAAAGAACCAAAGGGTCAACCTGGATAAAGAGAAAGTGAAAGTTCAAGAGGAGAGATGAGAATGGCCTCCTGTGTGAATGGCGCTGCACCATGCCCTGGCAATTGGGCCACCTCCAGAAGAGCTAACCTCTCCAAACCTCTGCTGGCATATTAAAAACCCCTATCCCTCCCAAAGTCCATATAGTTCTGAGACCAAATCGCAAGGGATCCTGGAGCCCAACCTAATGTACAGGCCCAGGGACTCGGCCGGACTCCCAGTTCAAAGGACAGACTATTATTTGGAGACATAGGCCCTGAAGGGCCTCAAAGCTGAACCTAGTATGGGTGGGTGGAGGAATCAATGGATGGTCATGGAAACAGAGGTCCAGAGTTCTTCAAGCGAGATGACAGTGTGGTAGTGTTGAAAATGAAGTGAGGGGCACAATTGCCTGGTGAGCTAACCATGTCAGGAATAGGAAACACCTGTGGGCTCAGGCAAAGGGAGCCTCCACTGGCTACACCTGGGAGCCCCGTCAGCACAAGGCCTCAATTCCTCCTGCCAACATAGAAAGCTTCTGGCTTTGGCTCTTTTTCCTGTCCTTCTCACCAGTGAATACAGGGAGGAATGGCTCAAGGATAGCAGGGGCGTTTTGGGGGAGGGGTGACTCTCCCATGTTTCCAGCTGGAACTGAGTGTGGTATTAAATGTAAGGGCTCTCTCTGGGCAGGCCATGCCATGGAGAGTTCTGTGCATGGGTGAACTCTCTTCTCTTCCTATGGAACAGCTCTCTATGAGCCAGGAGAGGAGACAAGCTGAATACAGATCTGCAGGATGACACCAGGGATCCAGGAACTAAGCTGGCCTCTGGTGTGTTTGTGTGTGCTTGTTTGCATGTGTGTGTGTCTGTCCATCTGTCTTTCTGTCTGTGCCCATTACCTGACTCATGCGTGACATGGTATGTGTGTGAGGTGATGGGAACAGGTGTTCTGGCTTGGGTGGTGTATGTGTGGTCTATGGAAGCGTGTTGAATATGGGCGTGTACCTCTGTGGTGTCAACACAGTTGTCGACCAGTGTGTATGTGGTGTGCTTTGTGTGTTATGTGTGTGGTTTGTGTTAGAGATGTGTTTTGCATGGTGTATGTTTGGCGTTTGTGTAGAGTGTATGGGTAGGGACATATGTGGTGTGTCTAGGTGACACACATGCAGTGTGTTGGTGATATATGTGTTGTGTGGGTTGATTTGTGGGCTCTGTGCAAGGTGCTAGTGTGGTGTGGGTTTGGGTGGTCTGTGTGGGCTGAGTGTGGTGTATCGATGGTGTGTGCATGGGGTGTGTGTGTGTGTGTGTGTGTGGTGTCTTTCTCTAGTCCATGTGTGGTGTGTTGGTGGGAGATCGGTGGTGTGGGTTGTGTATTGTGGCTTGTGCATGGTGTGTGTTGTGTATGTCTGACATGGTTTTCTGTGGTTGAAGTGTGGTGAGTTCCTGGCCTATATGTGGCCTGTGTTGTTAGGGGCCTGTGTGGACAGTGTACATGCATGGGCAGAGTGCATTATGCTGTGTAAAGTACTTCTGTGTTTGTTGGTATTTGTGTGGTCTCTGTGTGTGCATGTGGCATATGTCAGGGGTGTGTGTGTCAGGCCAGCATGTTGAGTTTTCTCTACTCCGTCTGTGGTGTTATGAGGCGTGGGTGAGCGCTAGTGTGGCGGCGAGTAGACGGTGTATGCGGGGTGGGTGGGTGCTGTATGTGTGGTGAGTCTTGGTGCAGCTGTAGTGTGCGAGAGGGGAATTGGTGGCATGATTGTGCATATGTGTGTCCGGTGACTTTGTGGAGTTGTGGTGGGTTGGTGCTTTGTATGTGTGTCATGTGTGTTTGACACATGTGTTCTGTATGGAATACGTGTAGTGTGTGCATTGTATTGGGTAGTGTGTGTGGTCTATATCAGGTGGGTAGCCTGTGTGCGGCCTATGTGTTGTATGTGACATGTGTCTATTGTTTGTGAGGTCCATGTGGTAATGGATCCAGTATGTGTGGGTATGTGGGATGTGCGTGGTGTCCTTTGTTGTGGTCTGTTTATATGGTGTGTGATGTGTGTTTGCGTTGTATGGATGATGTATATGGTAGGTGGGCTGAGCCTTTGGTGGAGGTGCTGTGCACATTTGGTCGCCATCTGGTGTGCGTGCCCTATAAGTGTTGTGTGTGGTGTTCATGTGTTTTCATGGTGCACGGGTGAGTGCAGAATGTGTGTGGTGCTGGTCTGTGTGCGACTGAAAAGTGCTGGCGTTGGAAGGGTGGTGCGACTCTTGTGGGCCATGTGTGTGCGGCTCCTGGGGTTTCTTGGTGGTGTGGGTGGTTGGCATTTGTGTGACGTTTGTGGGTACCTGTGTGTGTGGAACACATGTAATTATGTGTGCATGTGTGATGTCTGTGGGGATAAGTGCATGTGTGTGCCCGGTATGTGTCCTGTGTATTTAGGATTCCTAATATGCTGTTTCAAAGGTTTTTGTGTGTGTTTGGCACAGTGTGTGTGTGTGTGTGTTACATACAGTCTGTGTGTGTCGGGGTGTGTGTGAGGTATTGGGTGGTAGTTAAGTGGTGAGTATGTCATCTACGAGATAGGAGTGTGGTGTCTGTGCTGCGTGTGAGTTTCTGTAGGATGGGGAAACTGTGTGCCTTCTGTGTGCGTGTGCATGTGTGTGCATGAGCAAGCACTGTGCTCCATGGAGGGAATGTGCTTGTAATAAATATATTTGTCACTTTTGGTTTGAATGTGTTGTATAGGAGGTAATCCAAAGGTGAGTCTGTGTTGGATGCGAGCTTTGTATGGTTTTTGGTTGGTGTGGGTACAGTAGGTGTCTGGCACACATTGTGTATGTTTCATGGTGTGTATGTGTGTGTGTCTGTGCTGAACTTTATATGTGCTCTGTATGTTATAAGTGTGTGGTCATATGTTGGGTACGAGTTTTGTGTGTAGCACATGTGTGGTGTATGTTATATATAGGCACAGTGTACATGTGGTGATTGTGTGGTAATATGTGTGTTTGTGTCTGTGTCATGGGTATGGTGTGTGTGTGTGGTGTATGCCTATTGTGTGTGTTCTATGTGTGAAGGGTGAGTACAGAGCCTATGAATGTGTTCTCTGTAGGAGTGGTGTGTTTATGGTGTAAGTCTCATATGGGGTGACCTATGTGTAGTCTGCAGGTGTTTGGTATATGTGTTCGGTGGATGTGAGGTATGGGTGCTGGGTCTGCAGGCCCTGTGTTGTGCGTGGTGGGTCTGTGTAGCTTGTACCGTGGGCATGGGATGGAAGTGTGCCCGGGCCTGCTGTTTCTGTGCTGTCTAGGGGTGCGCAATTGTATGTGATACATGCAGCTGTGAGAGTGGCATGTGTGTGGTGATGGTATGGGTAATCGTCAGTGCACTGGCCACAGTCCTTTCAACAGCAACTATCCAGGGCCAGGAGGGGACAGTGCTGGGGACATACCAGATGCCAATTAGGCTCACTTAACCAAAATAAAAGTGTGAAGTCATCAAAATCTTTGGGTGATGGCAATGTGAGTGAGAGCTCCATCCACATTGGCTTTGAGCAAAGACCTAGGCCGAAAAATGGAAGGTTATGGGAATGCCCACTGAGAAGGTCCATGATCTACAGGTCAGAAGGAAAGAAAAATTTAAAAAAAACAATAAGAAAGCCTGGGAGGGAGAGAACTAAATTGTTTCCCCTTATCCCAGGAAAGAGGCCACCTCCCCCCCCCCCAAAACACTGTAGTTTGGCCTACACATAATCATTATCTGCTGAGCCTCTTCAAAGCTGTGAAGGTTCCTGATGACCCAATTGTTCTGAAACCAACTTTTGAGGGGCGCCTTGCACAATATCCCCACATTACTAAGTTCTGTGCAGCACTAGTGAGGCTAGTGCTCTGAGACACTGGCTGGGAGTGATGCCTTGGAGTCATCTATTTTCAGCTAAAAACAAAAGTGTAGAGCCCTCTGGTTGGCTCCAAGGGTTCAGCACCTGACTCTTGTTTGCAGCAGAGTTCAGGATCTCATGGGTTATGATATGGGGCCCCAAGCCCAGCTCTCTGGTCAGCAGGGAGTCTGCTTGATGCTCCTCTCATCCTGCCCCTCCCTCCAGTCATGTGTACTCTCCTTCTACTCTCTCACATAAATCAGTAAATAAACCCTTAGGAATGAAAGAATGGGTCAACCTGGATATACAAAAAGTTAAAGTTCATGAGGAGAGGTGAGAATGGCCTCCTGTGTGAATAGCAGTGCACCATGACCTGGTAATTGGGCCACCTCCAGAAGAGCTAATGCCTGTGATTTGGGAAGAGAAATCTCCATTGTTTGCATATGGGACCCCTGTGAGCACGTGGTTGTCATTCTCCCCTGAGAAAGACAGGGACAGCTTCTGGACTTGGTTGTTTCCCTTACCCAGCTCACCAGTGGAGAGAGACAGCCATGTGGGTACTTGCCACTGCTTCTCAGCTCTTGAAAATGGGACCTTGGGCAATATGCCTCTAAAGGGCAGTTTCTGCACTCGCCAAGTCCCAGCGCATACTGCACATACACGGCTTATCCCTTCTTCACAAGGAAAGTATCAGGAAAGCCAGTGGAGGGAAGCAACCTGGTTACTGAGCACTGTGTTTACACCAGCTGGCCAACCAAGCGCTCAGGGACACAAATGCCATTGTTCCTATTCGGATATCAGACACTGATTGCTCTCCTGTACCACTGGATAAGAGTGGGAACTGGACACCAGTCCCGGAAAGACTAAAACCTTGTTTCCTGTTTGCAGAACTCTGAGGGCCTAAGGGGGTTGTGGAAGTGGGCAGCCCACACCCCTACTTCTTTCTCTGTACAAAGTGTAGGAAGCTCTCCTTCAGCTTCCACAAGGTACAAATTGTAGAACGCTTCCATCCTCGAAGAAGTAGAGGTCGCTGAAAGGTGTTTGCTCAGCCCTGTGGTGTCTCAGAGCTAAGGAAACAGCACAGTCGTTCATCTCCTCGCTTGTATTTCAAACCGCTTCTAGGCTCAGGAAACGAGACGGTAGTTGAAAGATGCGGCCCGCACATTCATTTGTCAGTGTCAAGTACAGGGGGTGTCTTCCTTGCTGTTCACCCACAATTTCCCAACTCATCATTCTTTGAGCGAGAAGTGGATACCTGAAGGACGGTTTCACAATAGCTGTTTCCTGTCTGAGAGTTATACTCAGAAAGCTCTGTACCTTCATCAAACATTCATGCAATGTGACATTGCATTCACAGCTTTCTTTCCCCAAAGATCGGTTCGGGGCGCCTTCCCCCGGTGTGGGCACACATATTGAAACACTTATCACTTCCCAAAAGGGAGCATGGCTTGAGAGCTCAGTCTCTGCTGTGTTCTTGCTGAGTGCTCTTTCAGCTTGTGGGTCTTAAGTTTGGCCCCCCTCATCTACCTTGTGCCATGCCCCTCTCGTTTTGCTTCAAGATGTTAGTCAGAAAGTGTATGAGGCACAGCCTTGTTTCTCAGAGTTCTGAATGCACATCTCTTTTAGGACTGCCACACGTTTATCTGAAAGGTCCTCTGTCTCCATGATATGCGCTCTAGATCGCAAGCACAATCTGAACCAACAGATTTCGCAGAGTGACTAGCATTTGCCTTACGATTTACCATACACTTTGGAAAGGAAGTTTATTTTCGGTTTCTGTTTCCCACCGTCCTGTGTCTGACGGCACTTTTTTCTCAGTCCCACCCGCTTTGGGGATAAGATCCCATCAATCGGTGAAGGTGGTTAAAGTTCTGTGTTCTCTCTTAGAACCAAAGGTATCACACATCACAGTGCAATGCATTCCACTCAGAATGGCAGAGCACTTTGCTCTCGTTGCTCCCTCTCAGTGTCAAGGCTTTCCCTCCAAACTGGTACATGCAGTAATATGTGGGATGTGTGAATCTTTAGGTCTCTTCCATGGAACACTTCCAGGCTAGAGAAAGATCTAAGTCTAAAAATGTTATTCCCAGAGTTGGTGTGCTGCAGTTCACTAAGGTTTCCAGACAGTCGTTTGAGGAGGCTGTTTCCCTGCATCAAGGGGTTCCTTGAGAGGTGCATTCAACTCAGAGTTGCCTGTCAGGGTTTCCTGTATTGCCGTTTCCATATATTTTTGCCCGTGGCTGTAAGGCCCCTATGGCCCAGACAGCACACAATTATTTTATACCACTTTCTCTGCAATGTGCTGTGACTCTAAAATGGGCTTTGTTTAGGGAATGTCCATCTCCTTCAGACATGAACTCATTAGTTCAAATGGCTTTCAGTTTCGGGGAAGAAGATAGGAAAGATGTTTTCTGGACTGTTTGGAGACTGTTTATTAAGGGCATGGCACTGTTCTTAGGCTTCTGAAGGGTAGTTTCTGAGAGCCAGATCCGTGGCCTACAAAACTCTCCACTTCTGGTGAAAAGGCTTCAAACGACAGGAGGGAATTTTGCATTTCAACGGACACTCAACGAGTTTGAGCCTGTAGAAACATTAACACTGTTGGAACTGACCATGCTGAAACATAAAGGACATGGCGCTTTTATTAGTCTTCTCAAAGACACATTTTCAAAACGTTTTACAGCACACTACACTAACACCTGCTGTCCTGTATATAGAGCTCTGAGGACCCAAGGGCGTTGTGGAAGTTGGCAGGCAAACCCCTACTTCTTTCTCTGTGCAAGCAATAGGAAGCTCTCTTTCAGGTTCCGGAAAGTACAACCTTGGAAATCCCTTCCAACTTTGAAGGGGTGGAGGTCTCTGAATAGCATTTGTTCAGCCTTCTGGTGTCTCAGTGCTATGGGCACACAGCACAGACCTTCGTCTCTGCGCTTGTTTTTGAAACCGCTTTTAGGCTCATGAAACGAGATGGTAGTTGAGAGATGCGGCCCACACATTCGTTTCTCAGAGTGAAGTAGAAGGGGAGTCTGCCTTGATGATCACTCACAATTTACCAGCTACTCATTCTTCGAATGAGAAGTGGGTAGCTGAAGGACGGTTCCGCAAAAGCTGTTTGCTTTCTGAGAGGGATACTAGGAAAGCGGTGTACCTTCAACAAAAGTTTATGCAATGCAGCATTGCCTTACAGCCCCCTTCTCCCCAGGATCGGTCCGTGGCCCCTTCGTCAGGCGTGGGCACACACGTTGAAAACTCTTGTGTCTTGCAAATAGCAAACGTGGCTTGAAAGCATGTTCTCTGCCATGTACTTGCTGAGTGTCTTTCAACCACGGGTCTTAAGTTTGGCTCCCTCTCCTCCCTGGCGCCATGCCCTCTCATCTTGCATGAAGACGTTGGTCACAAGACGCATGGTGCGCGGCCCTTTTTCTCAGAGTTCCGAACACTGATCTCTCTGGAGACGACCACATGTTTATCTGAAATGTCCTCTTTCGCCATGACATGTGCTCTAGGTTGCAAGGTACAATCCAACCAACAGATTTCTCTAAGTCCCTAGTATTTCCTTACGCTTTAGCATACACCTTGGAAAGGGAGTTTATTTTCGGTTTCTGTGTCCCACAGTCCTGTGCATGACGGCACTTCTTTCTCACTCTAAGGGTTCTGCACAGTACTAAATGGCTCTGTTTCCTCCTGAGTGGCAAGAAGAACCCTGGCGTTTGCCTCAGGTGTCCCCAATCAGGAGGGCTTTGGATCCAGGCTTCCATGGACCAAAGTCTCAAACCAAAACTAGGTTGAGGGTTAGGGCATAGCGGCATGGCAGGCCTGATCTACTAGAGCTGAGGGGGGCTTCTCTGGCTGCTCAGTTGAGGAGAGTCATAAGGCAGTGCTTATGCCACTGTTTTTTGGCTAGTGAGGCCGTGTAATTTGGGAGTGACCTCAGGGGGGCAGGCAGATTTTTCCCACTCTAAGGGTTCTGCACAGTTCTAAATGGCACGGTTTCCTCCTGAGTGGCAAGCAGAGTCTGGAGTGTGCCTCAGGTTTCCCCAATCAGGATGGCTTTGGGGCCAGGCTTCCATGGACCAATGTCTGAAACTCCAAGCTAGGGTTAGGGTTAGGTCCTAGGGACATGGGAGGCCCAATCTACCAGTGCTGAGGTGGGCTTCTCTGGGGATCAATTGAGGGCAGACATAAGGCAGTGCGTATGCCCCTGTTTTTTGGCCAGTGAGGTCGTGGAATTTGGGGGTAAACTCAGGGGGGCAGGCAGATTTCTCCGACTCTAAGGGTCCTGCAGAATTTTAAATGGGTCTGTTTCCTCCTGAGTGGCAAGCAGAGCCCTGGAGTGTGCCTCAGGTGTCCCCAATCAGTAGGGCTTTGGATACAGGCTTCCATTACCAAAGTCTGAAACCCCAAACTAAGGTGAGAATTAGGGCCTAGGAGCATGGCTGGGCCAATCTACCAGAAATTGTGGGCTCCAAAGGTGACTCAGTTGAGGGCAGTCATAAGGCCGTGGGTAAGCCCCTGTTCTGTGCCCAGTGAAAACATGGAATTCAGGAGTGACCTCAGGCAGACAGGCAGATATCTCCTATTCTAAGGGATCTGCACAGTTCTAAATTGCCCTGTTTCCTCCTGAATGGCAAGCAGAGCCCTGTAGTGTGCCTCAGCGGTTCCCAATCAGGAGGGCCTTGAGGCCAGGCTTCCATGGACCAGAGTCTGAAACCTCAAGCTAGGGTTAAGGTTAGGGCCTAGGGACATGGCAGGCCCAATCTACCAGAGCTGAAGTGGGCTCCTATGGGGGCACAGTTGAGGGCAGTCATAAGGCAGTGGGCATGCCCATTTTTTTGGCTGTAAGGCTGTGGAATTTAGGGGTGACCTCAGGCAGGCAGGCAGATTTCTCCCACTCTAAGGGTCCTGCACAGATCTAAATGGCTCTGTTTCCTCCTGAGTGGCAAGCAGAGCCCTAGAGTGTGCCTCAGGTGTCCTCAATCAGGAGGGCTTTGGATCCAGGCCTCCATGGACCAAATTCTGAAACGCCAAACTAGGGTGAGGGTTAGGGCCTAGGGGCAATGCTGACCTGATCTACCTGAGCTGAGGAAGGCTCCAATGGAGTCAGTTGAGGGCAGTCATGAGCCAGTGCATAAGCCCCTGGTTTGTGGTCAGTGAAGCCCTGAATTTTGGGGGTGACCTCAGGGGATCATTCAGATTTATCCCATGCTAAGGGTTCTGCCCAGTTCTAAGTGGCAGAGTTTCCCTCTGGGTGGCAAGAAGAGCCCTGGAGTTTGCCTCAGGTGTCCCTAATCAGGAGGGCTTTGGGGCCAGGTTCCATGGACCAAAGTCTGAACACCAAAAGTAGGGGTAGAGTTAGGGCCAAGGGGCATGGCAGGCCCAATCTACCAGAGCTGAGGTGGACTTCTCTGGTGGCTCATTTGAGGGCAGTCATAAGGCAGTGCGTATGCCCCTTTTTTTGGCCAGTGAGGCCGTGGAATTTGGGGGTGACCTCAGGTGGGCAGGCAGATTTCTCCTACTCTAAGGGTTCTGCAGAGTTCTAAATGGCACAGTTTCCTCCTGAGTGGCAAGCAGAGCCCTAGAGTGTGCCTCAGATTTCCCCAATCAGGAGGGCTTTGGGGCCAGGCTTCCATGGTCCAATGTTTGAAATCCCAAGCTAGGGTTAGGGTTAGGGCCTAGGGACATGGCAGGCCCAATCTACCAGTGATGAAGTGGGCTTCTCTGGGGCTCAGTTGAGGGCAGACATAAGACAGAGCATATACCCCTGTTTTTTGGCCAGTGAGGTCGTGGATTTGGGAGTTACCTCAATGGGGCAGGAAGATTTCTCCCACTCTAAGGGTCCTGCAGAGTTTTAAATGTCTCTATTTCTTCCTGATTGGCAACAGAGCTCTGGGATGTGCCTCAGGGGTCCCCAATCAGGAGGGCTTTGGATACAGGCTTCCAGTACCAAAGTCTGAAACCCCAAACTAGGGTGTGGCTTAGGGCCTAGGGGCATGGCTGGCCCGATTTACCTGAGCTGCAGAAGGCTCCAGTGGAGTCTCAGTTGAGGACGGTCATGAGCCAGTGGGTAAGTCCCTGTTTTGTGGTCAGGGAAGCCCTGAATTTGGAGGTGATCTCAGGGGATCATTCAGAATACTCCCATGCTAAGGGTTTTGCCCAGTTCTAAGTGGCAGGGTTACCCCCTGGGTGGCAAGAAGAGTCTTGGAGTGTGCCTCAGGTGTCCCTAATCAGGAGGGCTTTGGGGCCAGGCTTCCATGGACCAAAGTCTGAACACTGAAAGTAAGGGTAGAGTTAGGGCCGAGGGGCATGGCAGGCCCAATCTACCAGAGCTGAGGAGGGCTTCTTTGGTAGCTCACTTGAGGGCAGTCATAAGGCAGTGCACATGCCCCTTTTATTGGCCAGTGAGGCCGTGGAATTTGGGGGAGACCTCAGGCAGGCAGCTAGATTTCTCCCACTCTTAAGGGTTTTGCACAGTTCTAAATGGCACGGTTTTCTCCTGAGTGGCAAGCAGAGCCCTGGAGTGTGCCTCAGGTGTCCCTAATCAGGAGGGCTTTGGATACAGGCTTCCATAGACCAAAGTCTAAAACCAAAACTAGGTTAGGGTTAGGGCCTAGGGACATGGCAGGCCCATTCTACCAGTGCTGAAGTGGGCTTCTCTGGCGGCTCAGATGAGGGCGGTCATAAGGCGGTGTGTATGCCCCTGTTTTTTGGCCAGTGAGGCCACGGAATTTGAAGGTGACCCCAGGGGGGGCAGGCATATTTCTCTGACTCTAAGGGTGTTGCACAGTTCTGCAGGCTCTTTTCTCCCACTCTAAGGGTCCTGCACAGTTCTGCATGGCTCTTTTTCCTCCTGATTGGCAAGCAGAGCTCTGCAGTGTGCCTCAGGTGCCCCAATCACGAGGGCTTTGGATACAGGCTTCCATTACCAAAGATTAAAACCCCAAACTAGAGTGAGAGTTAGTGCCTAGGGGCATGGCTGGGCCAATCTACCTGAGCTGTGTGGGATCCACAAGTGGCTCAGTTGAGGGCACTCATAAGGCCGTGGGTAAGCCAATGTTTTGTGCCCAGTGAAAACGCGGAATTCGGGGGTGACATCAGGCGGTCAGTCAGATTTCTCCTACTCTAAGGGTTCTGCAGAGTTCTAAATGGCACGGTTTCCTCCTGAGTGGCAAGCAGAGCCCTGGAGTGTGCCTCAGCTCTTCCCAATCAGGACGGCTTTGGGGCCAGGCTTCAATGGACCAAAGTCTGAAACCCCAAACTAGGGTTAGGGTTAGGGCCAGGGACAGGGCAAGCCCAATCTACCAGTGCTGAAGTGGGCTTCTCTGGGGCTCAGTTGAGGGCAGTCATAAGGCAGTTCGTATGCCCCTGTTCTTTGGCCAGTGAGGTCGTGGAATTTGGGGGTAAACTCAGGGGGGCAGGCAGATTTCTCCCACTCTAAGGGTCCTGCAGAATTTTAAATGGCTCTGTTTCCTCCTGAGTGGCAAGCAGAGCCCTGGAGTGTGCCTCAGTTGTCCCCAATCAGGAGGGCTTTGGATCCAGGCCTCCATGGACCAAAGTCTGAGACCCGAAACTAGGGTGAGGTTTAGGGCCTAGGGGCATGGCTGTCCTGATCTACCTGAGCTGAGGAAGGCTCCAATGGAGTCTCAGTTGAAGGCAGTCATGAGCCAGTGCATAAGCCCCTGGTTTGTGGTCAGTGAAGCCCTGAATTTTGGGGGTGACCTCAGGGGATCATTCAGATTTATCCCATGCTAAGGGTTCTACCCAGTTCTAAGTGGCAGGGTTTCCCTCTGGGTGGCAAGAAGAGCCCTGGAGTTTGCCTCAGGTGTCCCTAATCAGGAGGGCTTTGGGGCCAAGCTTCCATGGACCAAAGTCTGAACACTGAAGCTAAGGGTAGAATTAGGGCCGAGGGGCATGGCAGGCCCAATCCACCAGAGCTGAAGTGGGCTTCCTTGGCAGCTCATTTGAGGGCAGTCATAAGGCAGTGCATATGCCCCTTTTATTGGCCAGTGAGGCCGTGGAATTTGGGGGTGACCTCAGGGGTCAGGCAGATTTCTCCCACTCTAAGGGTTCTGGACAGTTAAATGGCTCTCTTTCCTCCTGAGTGGCAAGCAGAGCCCTGGAGTTTGCCTCAGATGTCCCCAATCAGGAGGGCTTTGGATACAGGCTTCCATGGACCAAAGTCTCAAACCAAAACTAGGTTGAGGGTTAGGGCCTAGAGGCATGGCAGGCCTGATCTACTAGAGCTGAGGGGGGCTTCTCTTGCAGCTCAGTTGAGAGCAGTCATGAGGCAGTGCGTATGCCCTGTTTTTTCACTAGTGAGGCCGCAGAATTTAGGGGTGACCTCAGGGGGGCAGGCAGATTTTCCCCACACTAAGTGTTCTGAAGAGTTCTAAATGGCATGGATTCCTCCTGAGTGGCAAGCAGAGCCCTGGAGTCTGACTCAGGGGTCCCCAATCAGGAGGGTTTTGGTGCCAGGCTTCCATGGACCAATGTCTGAAACCCCAAGCTAGTTTTAGGGTTAGGGCCTAGGGACAGGGCAGGCCCACTCTACCAGAGCTGAGGTGGGATCCTCTTGGGGCGCAGTTGAGGGCAGTCATAAGGCAGTGTGTATGCCCCTGTTTTTTGGCTAGAGAGGCCACTGAATTTGGGAGTGACCTCAGGGGGGCAGGCAGATTTCTCCCACTCTAAGGGTTCTGCATAGTTCTAAATGGAACGATTTTCTCCTGAGTGGCAAGCAGAGACCTGGAGTGTGCCTCAGGTTTCCCCACTCAGGAGGGCTTTGGGGCCAGGCTTCCATGGACCAATGTCTGAAACACCAGCTGGTTTAGGGTTAGGGCCTAGGGACATGGCAGGCACAATCTAACAGAGCTGAAGTGGACTCCACAGTTGACTCAGTTGAGGGCAGTCATAAGGCCATGTGTAAGCCCCTGTTTTGTGCCCAGTGAAAACGTGGAATTTAGGGGTGACCTTAGGCGGGCAGGCAGATTTCTCCTACTCTAAGGGTTCTGCAGAATTCTAAATGGCACGGTTTCCTCCTGAGTGGCAAGCAGAGCCTTGTAGTGTGCCTCAGCGGTTCCCAATCAGGAGGGCTTTGGGGCGAGGGTTCCATGGACCCTAATTAGGGTTAGGCACCTGAGGCACACTCCAGGGCTCTGCTTGCATCTCAGGAGGGAACAGAGCCATTTAGAACTGTGCAGAACCCATAAGTAGGAGAAATCTGCCTGCCGGTCCTAGGTCACACCCCAAATTCCCTGGTTTCACTCAGCACAAAACAGGGGCTTAGGCACCGCCTTATGACTGTCCTCAAATGATAAACCTGTGGAACCCACACAGCTTGGTTAGATTGGCCCAGCCATGCCCCTAGGTCCTAATCTCACCCTAGTTAGGGGTTTCAGACTTTGGTAATGGAAGCTTGTATCTAAAATCCTCCTTATTGGGGCCAACTGAGGCACATTCCAGGGCTCTGTTTGCGCTTCAAGAGGAAACACAGTCTTTTAGAACTGTGCAGAACCCTTAGAGTGGGATAAATCTGCCTGACACCTGAGGTCACCCCCAAATTCCGCATCCTCACTGGCCAAAAAACAAGTGCATATTCAGTGCCTTATGACTGCCATCAACTGAGCCCCCAGAGAAGCCTGCCTCAGCTCTGGTATATTAGGCCTGCCATGTCGCACGGCCCTAAACCTAACCTTCCCTTGGGGTTTGAGACTTTAGTCCATGGAAGCCTGGCCCCAAAGCCCTCCTGATTGGAAACAGGTGAGGCACACTGCAGGGCTCTGCTTGCCACTCAGGAGGAAACCGTTCCATTTAGAACTGCAGAACCCTTAGAGTAGGAGAAATCTACCTGACGGCCTGAGGTCAGCCTCCCAATTCCCCGATATCACTTAGCACAAAACAGGGGCTTACACACGGCCTTTTGACTGTCCTCAACTGATACACCTGTGGAGCTCACACAGTTCGGCTAGATTGGCCCAGCCATGCCCCTACGTCCGAACTCTCACTCTAGTTAGGGGTTTCAGACTTTGGTAATGGAAGCCTGTATCCAAAGTCCTCCTGATTGGGGCCACCTGAGGCACACTCCAGGGCTCTGCTTGCCATTCAGGAGGAAACAGAGTCATTTAGAACTCTGCAGAACCCTTAGATTAGGAGAATTCTGCCTGACCCCTGAAGTCACCCCCAAATTCCACGTCCTCACTGGCCAAAAAACAAGGGCATGTGCAGTACCTTATGACTGCCCTCAATTGAGCCCCCAGAGAAGCCCACCTCAGCTCTGGTAGATTAGGCCTGCCATGTCCCTCAGCCTAAACCCTCACTTGGAGTTTGAGACTTTGGTTGATGGAAGCCTGGCCCCAAAGCCCTCTTCATTGGCAACAACTGAGGCACACTCCAGGGCTCTATTTGCCACTCAGGAGGAAACCGTGCCATTCGGAATTGTGCAAAACCTTTAGAGTAGGAGAAATATGCCTGACGGCCTGAGGTTCCCCCCCCCCAATTCCGCGGTTTCACTCGGAAGAAAAGAGAGGCTTAGGCACAGCCTTTTGACCGTCCTCAACTGATACACTTGTGGAGCCCAAACAGCTCGGCTAGATTGGCCCAGCCTTGCCCCTAAGTCCTAACTCTCACCCTAGTTAGGGGTTTCAGACTTTGGTAATGGAAGGCTGGCCCCAAAGCCCTCTTGGCTGGGGAAACTTGAGGTACACTCCAGGGCTCGGCTTGCCATTCAGGAGGAAACAGAATCATTTAGAACTGTGCAGAACCCTTAGAGTGGGAGAAATCTGCCTGACCCCTGAGGTCACCCCCAAATTTCACGGCATCACTGGTCAAAAAACAAGGGCATATGCAGTACCTTATGACTGCCCTCAACTGAGCCCCCGAGAAGCCCACCTCACCTCTGGTAGATTAGGCCTGCCATGTCCCTTGGCCCTAACCATAACCATAGCTTGGGGTTTGAGACTTTGGTCCATGGAAGACTGGCCCCAAAGCCCTCTGGATTGGGAACAGCTGTGGCACACTCCAGGGCTCTGTTTCCCACTCAGGAGGAAACTGTGCCATTTATAACTGTGCAGAACACTTAGAGTAGGAGAAATCTGGCTGCCGGCCTGACATCATCCCCCCAATTCCCCGGTTTCACTCGGAAAAATCAGGGGCTTACGCAGGGCCTTATGACTGTCCTCAACTGATACACCTGTGGAGCCCAAAAAGCTAGGAGAGGTTGGCCCAGCCATGCCCCTAAGTCCTAACACTTACTCTAGTTAGGGTTTCAAACTTTGGTAATGGAAGCCTGTATCCAAAGTCGTCCTGACTGGGGCCAAATGAGGCACACTCCAGGGCTCTGCTTGCCATTCAGGAGGAAACAGAGTCATTTAGAACTGTGCAGAACCCTTCGAGTGGGAGAAATTTGCCTGAAACCCTGAGGCCACCCTCAAATTCCCCAACCTCACTGGCCAAAAATCAGGGGCATGTGCACTGCCTTATGACTGGCCTCAACTGAGCCCCCAGAGAAGCCCACCTCAGCTCTGCTAGACTGGGCCTGCCATGTCGCCAGGCCCTAACCCTAACAATAGCTTGGGGTTTCATACATTTGTCCTTGGAAGCCTGGCCCCAAAGCCCTCTTGATTGGGGATACCTGAGGCACACTCCAGGGCTCTGCTTGCATCTCAGGAGGGAACAGAGTCGTTTAGAACTATGCAGAACCCTTAGAGTGGGAGAAATCTGCCTAACCCCTGAGGTCACCCCTAATTCTGCGTCCTCACTGGCCAAAAAACAAGGGCATATGCAGTGGCTTATGACTGCCCTCAACTGAGCCCCCAGAGAAGCCCACCTCAGTTCTGGTAGATTAGGCCTGCCATATCCCTCGGTTCTAACCCTAACTCTAGCTTGGGATTTGAGACTTTGGTCCCTGGAAGTCTGGCCCCAAAGCCCTCCTGATTGGGAACAGCTGAGGCACATTCCAGGGCTCTGTTTGCCACTCAGGACAAAACCATGTCATTTAGAACTGTGTAGAGCCTTTAGTAGGAGAAATCTGCCTGCCAGCCTGAGGTCACCCCCCAATTCCCCGGTTTCACTCAGCACAAAACAGGGGCGTAGGCACGACCTTTTGACTGTCCTCAACTGATACACCTGTGGAGCCCACACAGCTAGACTAGATTGGCCCAGGCTTGCCCCTAGGTCCTAATCTCACCCTAGTTAGGGGTTTCAGACTTTGGTAATGGAAGCCTGGCCCCAAAGCCCTCCTGATTGGGACACCTGAGGCATACTCCAGGAGTCTGCCTGCCATTCAGGAGGAAACAGGGTCATTTAGAACTGTGCAGAACCTTTAGAGTGGGAGAAATCTGCCTGGCCACCTGATATCACCCCCAAATTCTGTGGCCTCACTGGCCAAAAAACAAGGGCATACCCAGAGCCTTATGATGGCCCTCAACTGAGCCCCAGAGAAGTCCACCTCAGCTCTGGTAGATTAGGCCTGCCATGTCCCTCGGCTGTAACCCTAACCCAAGTTTTGGGATTGAGACTTGGTCCATGGAAGCCTGGCCCATAAGCCCTCCTGATTGGGAACAGTTGAGGCACACTCCAGGGCTCTGTTTCCCACTCAGGAGGACCCGTGCCACTGAGAACTGTGCAGAACCCTTAGAGTAGGAGAAATCTGCCTGCCTTCCTGAGGACACCCCCCCAATTCCCCGGTTTCACTCAGCACAAAACAGGGGCTTAAGCATGGCCTTATGACGGACAGTGGAGTCCTGTCCTGTGGAGCCCACACAGCTGTGTTAGATTGGCCCAGCCATGCCCCTGGGTCCTAACTCTCACCCTAGTTAGGGGTTTCAGACTCTGGTAATGGAAGCCTGTATCCAAAATCCTCCTGTTTGGGGCCAACTGTGGCACACCAAGGCTCTGCTTGCCTTTCAGCAGGAAACAGAGTCATTTAGAACATGGCAGAACCCTTAGAGTGGGAGAAATCTGCCTGACCCCTGAGGTCACACCCAAATTCTGCATCCGCACTGGCCAACAATCAGGGCCATATGCACTGCTTTATGACAGACCTCACCTGAGCCCGCAGAGAAGCCCACTTCAGCTCTGCTAGATTGGGCCTGCCATGTCCGTAGGCCCTAACCCTAACACTAGCTTGGGTTTTCAGACTTTGGTCCTTGGAAGCCTGGCCCCAAAGCCATACTGATTGTGGGACAACTGAGGCACACTTCAGGACTCTGCTTGCATCTCAGGAGGGAACAGAGCCATTTAGAACTGTGCAGAACCCTTAGAGTGGGAGAAATCTGCCTGCCCCCCTGAGTTAACCGCCAAATTTCCCAGTTTCACTCAGCACAAAACAGGGGCTGACGCACGGCCTTATGACTGGCATCAACTGATACCCCTGTGGAGCCCACACAGCTGGGTAATATTGGCCCAGCCATGCCCCTAGGTCCTAACTCTCACCCTAGTTGGGGGTTTCAAACTTTGGTAATGGAAGCCGGTTTCCAATATTCTCCTGATTGGGGCAACAGAGGCACACTCCAGGGCTGTGTTTGCATTTGAGGAGGAAACAGAGTCATTTAGAACTGTGCAGAACCCTTAGAGTGGGAGAAATCTGCCTGACCCCTGAGGTCAACCCCAAATTCCACGTCCTCACTGGCCAAAAAATAAGGGCATATTCAGTGCCTTATGACTGCCCTCAACTGAGCCCCCAGAGAAGCCTGCCTCAGCTCTGGTAAATTAGGCCAGCCATGTCCCTCGGCCCTAACCCTAACCCTCACCTGGGGTTTGAGGCTTTGGTCCATGGAAGCCAGCCCCAATGCCCTCCTGATTGTGAACAGCTGAGGCACACTTCCGGGCTCTGTTTGCTACTCAGGAGGAAACCGTGCCATTTAGAACTGTGCAGAACGCTTAGAGTAGGAGAAATCTGCCTGAGGTCACACCCGAAATTCGGCAGTTTCACTCAGAGGAAAACAGGGGCTTATGCATGGCCTTTTGACTGTCCTCAATTGATACACCTGTGGAGCCAACAGAGCTCAGGTAGATTGGCCCAGCCATGCCCCTCGGTCCTAACTCTCACCCTAGTTAGGGGTTTCAGACTTTGGTAACGGAAGCCTGTATCCAAAGTAGTCCTGATTGGGGAATACTGAGGCACACTCCAGGGCTCTGCTTACATCTCAGGAGGAACAGAGCCATTTAGAACTGTGCAGAATGCATTGAGAATGATACTTGTAGTGGGTTTCTCTAGGTGGCTTTGATAATATTGAAGTATGTGCCCTCTATCCCTACACTTTGAAGAGTTTTGATTAGGAAGGGATGTTGTACTTTGTCAAATGCTTTTCAGCATCTATTGAGAGTATCACATGGTTCTTGTTCTTTCTTTTGTTAATGTATTGTATCACATTTATTGATTTGTGGATGTTGAACCAGCCCTGCTGCCCTGGAATAAATCCCACTTGGTCGTGGTGAATAATCCTTTTAATGTACTGTTGGATCCTATTGGCTGGTATTTTGGTGAGAATTTTCGCATTTGTGTTCATCAAGGATATTGGTCTCTAATTCTCTTTTTTGATGGGATCCTTGTCTGGTTTGGGGATCAAGGTCATGCTGGCCTCATAAAATGAGTTTGGAAGTTTTCCTTCCATTTCTATTTTTTCGAACGGTTTCAGAAGAATTGGAATTAATTCTTCTTTAAATGTTTGGTAGAATTCCCCTGGGAAGCCATCTGGCCCTGGGCTTTTGTTTGTTTGGAGATTTTGGATGACTGTTTCAATCTCCTGACTGGTTATGGGCCTATTCATGTTTTCTATTTCTTCCTGGTCCAGTTTTGGCAGTTTATATGTCTCTATGAAAGCATCCATTTGGATGCTTGGCATAGAGTTGCTCATAATAGGTTCTTATGATTGTTTGTATTTCTTTGGTGTTGGTTGTGATCTCTCCTCTTTCATTCATGATTTTATTTATTTGGGTCCTTTCTCTTTTCTTTTTGATAAGTCTGGCCAGGAGTTTATCAATCTTATTAATGATTTCAAAGAAACAGCTCCTAGTTTCATTGATTTGTTCTATTGTTTTTTTGGTTTCTATTTCATTGATTTCTGCTTTGATCTTTATTATTTCTCTTCTCCTGCTGCGTTTAGGCTTTCTTTGTTTTTCTTTCTTGAGCTCCTTTAGATGTAGGGTTAGGTTGTGTATTTGAGACCTTTCCTGTTTCTTGAGGTAGGCTTGTATCGCTATATATTTTCCTCTCAGGACTGCCTTTGCTGTGTCCCACAGATTTTGGACCATTGTGTTTTCATTATCATTTGTTTCGATGTTTTTTTTTTCAATTCTTCTTTAATTTCCTGGTTGACCCATTCATTTTTTAGAAGGATGCTGTTGAGCCTCCATGTATTTGTGCTCTTTCCACATTTCCTCTTGTGATTGAGTTCTAGCTTCAGAGCATTGTGGTCTGAAAATATGCAGGGAATGATCCCAATCTTTTGATACCTGTTGAGACCTGATTTATGACCCAGGATGTGATCTATTCTGGAGAATGTTCCATGGGCACTAGAGAAGAACGTGTATTCTGTTGCTTTGGGGTAGAATGTTCTGAATATATCTGTGATGTCCATCTCATCCAGTGTGTCATTTAAGACCTTTATTTCCTTGTTGATCTTTTGCTTGGATGATCTGTCCATTTCAGTGAGGGGTGTATTAAAGTCTCCAACTATTATTGTATTCTTGTCAATGTGTTTCTTTGATTTTGTTATTAATTGGTTTATATAGTTGGCTGCTCCCATGTTAGGGGCATAGATATTTAAAATTGTTAGATCTTCTTGTTGGACAGACCCTTTGAGTATGATGAAGTGTCCTTCCTCATCTCTTATTATAGTCTTTGGCTTAAAATCTAATTGATCTGATATAAGGATTGCCACCCCAGCTTTCTTCTGGCGTCCATTAGCATGGTAAATTGTTTTCCACCCCCTCACTTTCAATCTGGAGGTGTCTTCAGGTCTAAGATGAGTTTCTTGTAGGCAGCATATGGATGGGTTTTGTTTTTTTATCCATTATGAAACCCTGTGTCTTTTGATTGGGGCATTTAGCCCATTTACGTTCAGGGTAACTATTGAGAGATATGAATTTAGTGCCATTGTATTGCCTGTAAGGTGACTGTTACTGTATATTGTCTCTGTTCCTTTCTGATAATACTTTTAGGGTCTCTCTTTGCTTAGAGAACCCCTTTCAATTTTCCTGTAGAGCTGGTTTGGTGTTTACAAAGTCTTTCAGTTTTTGGTTGTCCTGGAAGCTTTTTATCTCTCCTTCTATTTTCAATGAAAACCTAGCTGGGTAAAGTATTCTTGGCTGCATGTTTTTCTCGTTTAGTGCTCTGAATATATCATGCCAGTTCTTTCTGGCCTGCCAGGTCTCTGTGGATAAGTCTGCTGCCAATCTAATATTTTTACCATTGTATGTTACAGACTTCTTGTCCCATGCTGCTTTCAGGATTTTCTCTTTGTCGTTAATATTTGCAAACTTTACTATTAGATGACGGGGTGTGGACCTATTCCTATTGATTTTGAGGGGTAGTCTCTGCACCTCCTGGATTTTGATGCTTGTTCCTTTGCTATATTAGGGAAATTCTCTACAATAATTCCCTCCAATATACCTTCTGCTCTTCTCTCTTTTTCTTCTTCTTCTGGAATCCCAATTATTCTAATGTTGTTTCGTCTTATGGTATCACTTATCTCTCGAATTCTCCCCTCATGGTCCAGTAGTTGTTTGTCTCTCTTTTGCTCAGCGTCTTTATTCTCTGTCATTTGGTCTTCTATATCACTAATTCTTTCTTCTGCCTCATTTATTCTAGCATTAAAAGCCTCCATTTTTTATTGCACCTCATTAATAGCTTTTTTTATTTCAACTTGATTAGATTTTAGTTCTTTTATTTCTCCAGAAAGGGCTTTTATTTCTCCCGACAGGATTTCTCTAGTATCTTCCATGCCTTTTTGAGCCCGGCTAGAACCTTGAGAATCATCGTCCTGAATTCCAGATCTGATATATTACCAATGTCTGTATTGATTAGGTCCCCAGCCTTCGGTACTGCCTCCTGTTCTTTTTTCTGTGTTGAGTTTTTCCGCCTTGTCATTTTGTCCAGATAAGAGTCTGCTGCTCTCCTTGTTAAGTGAACTTGGTCTTGGCTGGATTTCTTGTTGATCTTCTGGGGGAGGGGCCTGTTGTAGTGATTTTCAAGTGTCTCTGCCCCAGGCAGAATAGCACCGCCATTACCAGGGGCTGGGCTAAGTAATCCTCTCAGGTCTCTTTCGGGGGCTTTTGTTCTCTGAACACTTTCTGTAGAGTTCCGGAGGATGGGAATGAAAATGGCAGCCTCCCAATCTCCAGCTCAGAGGAACCAAGAGCTAGGGGCTCCAGTCTTCAGTGCACCTACAGAGAAAAGTGCTTAATCACTCCCGTCTCCCCAGCCTCCAGCCACGCTTGGAGAAAGTCATGCATAATCAGTCCCTTTTGGCTTTTGGCTGTGCTCCAAGGTCACCCAGCCTGTGACCAAGCATCTCTGTCTCTGGCAGAGTCCCACCCGGAGTCTCCGGACCCCATAGATCCCTGAGCTCTCCCAGTTCGGAGTCTCCCCTGATCTTGTGGGGAACCCTCGCACAGAACACTGGCCTGTGTCACAGACCACGGCTCTAGGAAACCCCGAGTTGAGAGCTCACTCCTCGGCTCTGTCTCCATAGCCGGCTTCCCTGCTCTAATACCTGTGAGCTCTGCGAAACCCAATCCTTCTGTGACCTGTCTTCATCTTTTTTCTACCAAAAGCCTTTGGCAGAGAAAATCATTATACAGATATTTTCCCTGCTTGTGCAAGTATTTCTACACAATAAGCTCCTAAAAATGTGGATGTTGGCTCACAGGGTATGAGAATTTTAATTAATAAATACTGCCCAATTACCTTCTTACAAATTATAAAATTCATACATTCACCAACAATTTTGGAGAGTGGACATTTCCCAACATCCTTACCAAAACTTGACATATTAATATTAAACATTTATGTTAATTTGAAAGGCAACTCATTGCCCTATTTTTCTTTTTCCTGACAACTGGTACCTGCTTTTTTTTAAATAAAAAAATCTGTGTCAGTGTTTGTGTTGTATATGAAATTCTACTTGCCACTAAATAGTACCAGCTCAGATGAGAGCTCTGCTGTGAAGACTTTTCCAATATCTTAGGCAACAGTACTTACTCTCTTCTTGGTATCCTAAAACAAAGATGAAGATTTACTTCCCAAATACATTGTGAAGTTTTTTTGAGGTTGAAGCCCATTTCCCAATCCCCTGGAAGGCAAAAACTCTTATTTTTAAATGAGCATGTATCTACTATTCATTACTCACATGTATATCAGGAATGGATTTTGTTAGCAGGGAAATTCCCAGGATGACCAGCACAGAAACAAAAAAGAGAATGATGGCAAAGTACAGATAGTGCACTTCACAGATGATCTTGGGACAGTCACTGGTAGCCAAACAACTACCTGTTCCATAGACGAATTCTGCAATCATGCGAATGAGGCCAATCACAAGTCCAGTGACTAGACCCCAGAATGCCCCCTGCAAAGAAAATAAGAATAAAATCAGAACATTTGGAAAAGATGAGAAGCCCATTTTAATAGACCATATTTATCATCCTATCTGCTTTCTCCACTAAGAATCAATAATGATCCAGCAATTGCACTACTGGGCATTTACCCCCAAAGATACAGATGTAGTAAAAAGAATGGCTACATGCACCTCAATGTTAAAAGCAACAAGGTCTACAAGAGCCAAAGCGAAAATAGCTGAGATGCCCTTAAACAGAAAAATGGATAAAGAGGATATGGCCCATATATACAGTGGAATATTACTCAGCCATCAGAAAGGATGAATACCCAACATTTGCATCCACATGGATGGAACTGGAGCACTTCACATTAAAAAAAAAATCTCTTTTAATCCTCACAACAATTCTATCAGTTAGGCACTATGATTATCTCCATTCTACACAGAAAACAAATGGTTTGCTTAAGATCACAATGATATAAAATGGTAGAGCCAAGATTGGGTCCTGTCAGTCTTACTCCAAAACTTGTGTTCCTCATCATCATGTCATGTATATATAATATTTGTGAGAAACGTAAAGACTGTACTATAAGTGTGCCCTATATATTTACATACTGCAGTGAGAATGAGGAATTGTAACTGACTACGATTATAATTGAGATGGGCTTTGAGTTGTATAAACAGGGTGGAAAGAATGCATTTTTCTACCAGTGAAAGAAATAATTTTCTCACTCTAGTTTGAAAGAAGTTTTCTGATTTTTACTTACTTGTTCATTAACTCTTTTACAGAAGATGGCAAGCAGGAAGACAGCTGCAATAGGAGGCCCAAGGTAGCTGGAAATTGCTTCTATATAATGGAACAGTTGTCCATTTTGAGATACCTGCACTAATGGGACCCACAAAATGCTGATGACAATTAATAGAATGATAAATAGTCTGGGGAGAAAACAAAATGATTTAAATATTAAACAAAAGTATTATTGGTACTTCTATTGTGCTTTTGTTCTTGAATTCATTCTTGTGGTCATTTACTGATTTTCCAAATAAAAATCAAACTCCCAGGGGCACCTGGGTGGCTCAGTCATTATGTGTCTACTCTGGTCATAATCCCAGGGTGCTGGGATTGAGCCCCGCATAAGGCTCCCTGCTCAGTGGGGAGGCTGCTTTTTCCTTTCCTACTCTCCCTGCTTGTGTTCTCTCTCTCACTGTGTCTCTCTCTGTCAAATAAATAAAAATCTTAAAAAAATCAAACTCCTTGACCTCACATGAAGCCATGCCATGTTTAATGACCATTGGTTAGCGAAATGATAATAAAAATTGCTTGTCTATAATTAGTAACAACAGATTCAACTATAAGGTTAAACATCCATTCATAACAGTTCAAATATCACCAACTTATTAATAATTCTCTAATGCAATTCATGTAATATATCAATTAGAAAAATACATCACACTATTTCTATGAGTAAGTAATTATTTGTATGATGAAGAAAGTCATTCCCATTTTAATCTTTTTTCCTAGCCTGAGGAAAACTAAGTCAGGCTTCCCAGGTTAATTAAAATATCCTTTATTCCAAAATGCTGAGTGAATTGGCCAGAAATGTTAATTTGTGTGTTTTACTACTTGAGTACCTTGGCAGGTAGAAAGAATTGGTTAAAATATTGCTAAAAACTGCTTAGAGGTTCCTGGGGTCCAGGGAGAATGACTAAGGCTAAACTCCACGATATTCTGTGCTTAGTATATAAATAAATGAACAATTTATTGGGCTGTCATTACTTCTCAGTGCTCACCTGAAACAGAGCTGTGAGGGGAGACATTGGGGACAAACATTTGGGCAACAGACTGAGGCACAAGTGTCTCACTGAAGCTTTGCCAAAATTCTGCAACCTTGCAGTAATTAAATGTGATAAACCATGGAAAGTCTGAGCATGATTCCTAGATAATGAAGTTTAATGAGGGACGTCTGGGTGGCTCAGTGGGTTAAAGCCGCTACCTTCGGCTCAGGTTATGATCTCAGGGTCCTGAGATCGAGTCCCGCATGGGCTCCTTGCTCGTCAGGAAGCCTGCTTCTCTCTCTGCCTCTGCCTGCCTCTCTGCCTGCTTGTGTGCTCTCTCTCTCTCTCTCTCTCTTTCCTTCTCTCTGACAAATAAATAAAAAAAATAAATAAAAATAAATAAATAAAGTTTAATGAGCAAATAATGTCCGCTACCCTTGTTCTTCTTGTTATCATCATTGGGAAGCCAATTATGTACCTACCTTGCTCTTTTTTTTTAATTTTTAAGTTTTTTTATAAACATATAATGTAACCCCACCACCCTCTCCCAACACCCCTCCCCGTGCCCCCCTCAGTTTGTTTGGACATTAAGAGTCTCTTTTGGTTTGTCTCCCTCCAGATCCCATCTTGTTTCATTTATTCTTTTCCTACCCCCTTAACCCCCAACCCCATTGCATCTCCACTTCCTCATATCAGGGAGATCATATGATAATTGTCTTTCTCCAATTTACTTATTTCACTAAGCATGATGCCCTCTAGTTCCATCCATGTTGTCGCAAATGGCAAGATTTCATTTCTTTTGACGGCTGCATGGTATTCCATTGTATATATATATACTACATCTTCTTTATCCATTCATCTGTTGATGGACATCTGCTACCTTGCTCTCTTATCTTCAGTTGTTTTCCATCATATGTGGAATAAAATCCAAAGTCTTTTTATAACTTATATGGTCCTACATAATTTCACCTCTAGTTACTTTTTATTTTATTATTATTTTTTAAGATTTTATTTATTTATTTGACAGACAGAGATCACAGGTAGGCAGAGAGGCAGGCAGAGGGAGGAAGGGAAGCAGGCTCCCTGCTGAGCAGAGAGCCCGATGTGGGACTCGATCCCAGGACCCTGGGATCATGACCTGAGCTGAAGGCAGAGGCTTTAACCCACTGAGCCACCCAGGCGCCCCTCTGGTTACCTTTTAGACCTTGGTTCTTATCATGCTTCCACTTGCTCATCATATGCCAACCTCACTCCTGCTGTCCTTAAATACACTGCACACATGACTGTAGTAAGAATTCAGCACTTATTATTCCATTCCCACAGAGCCACTGGGTTTACTCCCACACTTGCCTCAGGGCTTTCCTCAAATGCCACCTCCTCTGAGAAGACACCCTGAACAGCTATCTTGAGTGGTTAATCCTGCTTTAATTTTTTACCTAGCACTCTCTGTCATTAGACATAGAATATGTTTATTAATTGTCTATCTTCCCAACAAAGGCATAAATTCTACAAAGCAGGAAATTATTTTTCACATATATGTCCTTTTTCATATTTGTATTCTGGGACCTAGGAGGCATTTAATAAGAGAGAGAGGGAGAAAAAATTAATTAATTTATTATTGAAACTTAAAAGGTATTCATACCCAAGATCATATGCCTATTAGTGGACTTCTGCTTCTTGGGCTTACTGAATTCAGGTCTTAATGCTTTCTCTACCAAAAAGCATAGATGCCTTACTGTTCTTCTTCTTCTTCTTCTTCTTTATTTTTTATTTTTATTTTTTAAAGATTTTATTTATTTATTTGTCAGAGAGAAAGAGAGAGAGCCAGCACAGGCAGACAGAGAGGCAGGCAGAGGCAGGGAGAAGCAGGCTCCCTGCTGAGCAAGGAGCCCGATGTGGGACTTGATCCCAGGATGCTGGGATCATGACCTGAGCCAAAGGCAGCTGCTTAACCAACTGAGCCACCCAGGCATCCCTCTTTTTTTTTTAAAGATTTTATTTATTTATTTGACAGACAGAGATCACAAGTAGACAGAGAGGCAGGCAGAGAGAGAGAGGGAAGCAGGCTCCCTGTCAAGCAGAGAGCCCAATGTGGGGCTTGATCCCAGGACCCTGATATCATGTCCTGAGCCAAAGGCAGAGGCTTTAACCCACTGAGCCACCCAGGCGCCCTGACTGTTCTTCTTCTATAGCATTTTTCCACAGTCAAAATCTGGACCAACTGAGTCCTTGGAATTTTCCCTGGAAGTGCTTAATTTACTAAGCAATTTTTACTGTCTTCAGAAAACTACTATCTTTTATATATGTAGTCAGTTTCTCTTGATGCCCCATTTCTTTATTTTTTGACATCTTAATTTTTTTCAGAGTTCCAAGATTGTTTACACACCACACCCAGTGCTCCATGAAATACATGCCCTCCTTAATAACCACCACCAGGCTCACCCCACCCCACCCCCATCCTCTCTAAAACCCTCACTTTGTTTCTCAGAGTCCACAGTCTCTCATGCTTCATCACCCTCTCCAATTTCCCCCAATCCACTTTTTCTTTCCTTCTCCTAATGTCCTCCATGTTATTCCTTATGCTCCACAACTAAGTGAAACCATATGATAATTGACTTTCTCTGCCTGACTTATTTCACTCAGCATAATCTCCTCCAGTCCTGTGCATGTTGATTCAAAAGGTGGGTATTCATCCTTTCTGATGGCTGCATAATGTTCCATTGTATATATGGACCATATCTTCTTTATCTATTCGTCTGTTAAAGGGTGTCTTGTCTCTTTCCACATTTTAGCAATCATTGCCATTGCTGCTATGAAATTTGGGTACATATGGACCTTCTTTTCAGTACATCTGTATCTTTGGGTGGCAAAAATTTAACAAAACAGGAAACAACAAGTGTTGGAGAGGATGTGGAGAAAGGGGAACATTCTTACACTGTTGGTGGGAACGCAAGTTGGTGCAGACACTTTGGAAAATAGTGTGTATATTTCTCAAAAGGGGGTGGGAGGTTGGGTGAGCCTGGTGGTGGGTATTATGGAGGGCACGTATTGTATGGAGCCCTGGGTGTGGTGCATAAACAATGAATTCTGGAACACTGAAAAGGAATTAAAAAAGGAAAAAATTAAAAATAAAGCTACCCTATAACAACCCATTTCTTAATGAATGCAGTTGATAAACCACCCTGTAGTTGTGTGTGGATGACTTAATTTGGACTGCTTCATGAGATGTACATGGAAACTTCTAGAGCCTATGGGAGTAGGTGGGAAATTTATACCCCACGAAAAACACTAGAGTTTCATGAAGATGTAAGTGGAAGAGAGAGTGATGAGAGGAAGAAATAAGAGACAATCAGAGAGGCATTTGAAAGTCTGAAAAAGGAACTATTTCATTTAAATGTATGGTCCCAAGTTTTGTATCTGGAAAGATACAAAAATTAGGTTAAACATCCTCTTAAGGTCCCTTCCTCATTCTAGAATTCTATGATTTATTTCACTGAGCCCAAAGATGAGAAGGATCTAGTTCACTTTTATTTCTGCACTTTTCTAGAGAAATTTTAGACAAAAATCAGGATACTCTCACCACCCTGCTATAAGAAGCTCTTTCTCTGATGCCTGTTTCCTAATCTTGTTGTAGAGGTCCATAGTAAAGAGGGTGCTGGCACTGTGGAAGATGGAGGTCAGAGAGCTCATGAGAGAGGCCAACATAACCGAAATCATCAGACCTCGCAGTCCTAGGGCCAGATGAGAGTGCAAACATTAGCTAGAAATTAGACTCCATGATTTATGAGGACCTTGCCAAACCAGAGAGTTGTTGAAAAGTGTCACCTGGAACATATACTAACTGATGCTCCTGTCAACATATATCATCATTTGGCATTTCCTGCATATTTCCTGGTGATTTTAGAATAATCCAGTATATAATTTTAGTTATAAATATAAGTATAGAGATAATTTGCTGGAACTTAAATTTTGGGGAGAGAAAACAGTGTTGGGCCATCTTTCTTTGGGCGAGAACCTCTTGGTTTCCTGAAGACTTAGGGAACTGGAGAGGGAATACAGTAGTAGGTAGTTCTGTTGAAGTTTTTGGTGGGAAAAGCAAGTAATTTTGAGATATTATGGTCACTTCATCCTCCAATTCTTCCTGCTTATTAGCAATGCCCCTAGAACTCCTAGGACCAAGTTGGAATGAGGTGGATGGGTGATGTCATTTGTGGGTGGTGCTCCCTTCCTCCTGACAATGCTCATGTGTGTCAGGAAGGGGAAAGATCACAGAAGTGTTAGCTGACTTTTGATGGACCTAAGGTACAAGATCACCTGGTTGTTGCTGAGCCCCATATTCTGCTTTGCTTCTGGCCAACACAGATCACCTTTTAGTATCCTAGTAATTTACTTCCTTTTCATATGTGTAATTTATTTTCTATCTCATGAAACTACAATGCAAATTCCAACATATATGGGATTTGGTGCCTATTTCACTGATGTTTTCTAACCACCAGGGCACTATCTGGCACACAGTAAGCACTAAATAAATAGTTGTAAATTGCATAGGTTGGGGTCTATTATTTGGGTATAATTGGTCTAAAGAAAGCAGGATAAATAGTTAACTTCTAGTTTTCTGAATTTATAAGTTTATGTCTATGCAACACCTTTTAAAAAAGATTTTATCTATTTATTTGAAAAAGAGAGTGAGAGAGAGAGTGAGTGAGAGACAGGATGACCTGAGCCAAAGGAAGACACTTAACTGACTACACCACCCAGGCATCAAAGATGAGAAGGCTCTAGTTGCAACACCTTTATTGACAAATCCATCACTTAAATGCTCTTGATTGCCTTGGAAGACAATCTTAAATCCAAAGGAGTAAAATTCTTCTAACAGGAATTATATCTGATTCATCTCTGTATTCCCCAGGCTCAGCACAGGGCTGATAACCTATGTAAAGTGCTCAAGAAATGTCTGATGAAGACAATTGAATTAATGGAAGTTAGAATTATTGAGGGTTATACCATAATCTTTCCTCATGGCCCATCTATAGACCAGGTCTGTGAGGCAGTCCCAGCATTAACATTTTTCTTTTTTTTTCAGCTTTATTGAGGTATGGTTGACAAATAACAATTGCATATAGTTAAGGTGTACAATGTGATGTTTATGTACACTGTACACTGTGAAATGATTACCACAATCAAGCTAATTAACATATCCATCCTCTCACATAGTTATAGTTTTCTTGTTTTGTGGTGAGAATACTTGAGATCTATTCTCTTAGCAAATTTTAAGCATACATTTTTGTTAACTATAATTTCCCTGCTGCACACTGGTTCTCCAGAACTTATTCATCTTATAACTGAAAGTTTGTATCTTTTGACCAACATCTTCCCATTTCCCCCACCCCCCAGCCCCAGCAGCCACCATTCTACTCTATTGTATGAGTTTCACTTCTTTAGATTCCACATATAAGTGACATTATGTGGTATTTGTCTTTCTGTAACTGGCTTATCTAATTTAGCATAATGTCCTCTAGGTCCATCTATGCTATTGCAAATGGCAGGTTTTCATTTTCATTTCTATACTTCTATCTATCATCTATCTATCTAGTCTATCATTTATCTTTTTAAAAATTCTGTTAGTAACCATACAGTACATCATTATTTTTAATCTAATATTCCATGATTCATTGTTTGTGTATAACACCCAGTGCCCCATACAACATGGGCCCTTCTTAATACCTGTCACTGGGCTAACCCATCCCTCAACTCACCTCCCCTTTAAAATCATTAGTTTGTTTCCTGGAGTCCATAGTCTCTCATGGTTCATCTTCCCTTCAGATTCTCCCCCCTACATTTTCCCCTTCCTTCTCCTAATATCTTCCATGCCATTCCTTATGTTCCACAAATTAGTGAAATCATCCTATCATCTACCATCTACCATCTATCTATCTATCAATATCACCTATCTGTCATCTATCTATTATCTATCTATCTATCTATTTATCATCTATCTGTCTGTCTATCTATCTATCTCTATCATTTATCTAACTATCATTACATTTTCTCCATTCATTTGAGCATGGACATTTTCTTACCATCAGGCATCAGTTCCAGCACCATCATTGGGTAGGCATAGTTACTGCAGCCAACTTCAATGCCACAGTGTTTCACACATTCAGAAGGCACAACACAGGCCACTTTCTCTGAGGAGGGATTCAGATAAGTAGGTTCAGTGAGTGCGGCCCAAACAGGTAAGATCTACAACCATTGAACATAGAGACAAGTTGTACATTATGGGTGAGAGGAAAGACTTTTGCTGGGAACATTTAGCTCCCTTTGCACTGACCTAAGGAGCAGGGTTCCCCTTTGGGTTGTGGCCCAGCTAGAACATTAGAGCAAACAGGGGGAGCTGATTCCATTCTCCAGAAAAGTTGCAAAAGCATAACTCCTCCCAGAGGCACTGAACTCCGGAGATAAAATAACCACAACAGCCACAACAATACTCAGGAGGTTAGTTCCATGTCCAGTCATTTAGCCCAGTGCTTTCCACCTGCATCTAAGAAGAGGTGTCACTTGTAATTTTTCTCAGGGATGATTGCTCATGTGGGATGAGGTCTCCCTTCACTGTGGCAGTTTTACAACACCTTGGCAATTTTTTTTTTTTTGCTTAAAAAATATTATGACAACAGATAGCAAAAAAAAAAGACTTAAAAAATCTCTAAGAAACAAACTGAGGGTTTGGAGGGGAGGAGGGTGGAGGGATTGGGTGAGCCTGGTGGTGGATAAAGGAGGGCATGTGTTGCATGGAGCACTGGATGTGGTGCATAAACAATGAATCTTGGAACACAGAAAAAAATTAAAATAAATAAAATGTAATTTTAATAGGGAAAAGAAGAAATTAAAAATAGAGCTACCCTATGAGCCTGCAATTGCACTACTGGGTATTTACCCCAAAGATACAGATGTATTGAAAAGAAGGGCCATCTGTACCCCAATGTT
>ML109091.1:0-18837 GCA_003697995.1 Taxidea taxus jeffersonii
TGAATACAATGAAATGTTATTTAGCCATAAAAAATGACATCTTGCCATTTGCAGCAAAATGGACGGAGCTAGAGTGAATGCTAAGTGAAATAAGTCAGTCAAAGAAAGACAAATATCATGATTTCACTCATATGTAGAATTTAAGAAACAAAACAAATGAGGAGAGTGGGTAGAGGAGAGGCAAACTAAGAAATAGACTCTTGACTACAGAGAATAAGCTGATGGTTACTGCAGGGAAGGTGGATGGGGGATGGGTTAAATATGTGATGGGGATTAAGGAGGGCACTTGTCGTGTTGATGAGCACTGGTTGATGTATGGAAGTGTTGAGTCACTAAACTGTACACTTGAAACTAATATAATACTATATGTTAACTAACTGGAATTAAAAGCTTTTTTTTAAGAAGAAAAAACAATGATCTCTCTGTGTAGCAAAGGATTCCCAAGAAGAAATACCCAAGGTCTGATTCTTCAGGTCTGTGACCCACTCTTCATGACTCCTGTCCCCAGTGAAGTTTACTGCTTGCCTTTTTGGCAGGAATAACAGAGACTGCCTCCAAGAATAACATTCAAATATATGAAATAGCTCCCAGGGCCACAAATGCAGATGCGTCTAATTTAAGCATCCCTCAAAGAGGAGTTTACGTTCGCTCACGTTGACATGTTATTATTGCTACTAAAAGTTGTCATTGCTTTATTTTTATCTCTTCCAATTATGTTAATTACCTGCTATAATAGTCTCACATACCAGAAAAGTGCTCAAAACTCAAGAACACTGGGCAGGATGCTAAGCATATACCAGAAATATTTGTGGAACCCTGGACCCAAAAGGCAGTGTGCTGGCCTTCACAGACCCACACAGGTGGAAGTAAAGTGGACAACTGCTCAACCCAACCACTGAGAAAGCTCATAAAAGAGGAACAATCCGTAACTGCACCAACCTCCCAACAGCAATCAAATTACATGTACAGAGAGAGAGAAAGATCCAGGTGCCGAATTCATTCTAGTTGCACCCCAAGGACCATCCTCTTTCTTCTCTTATGCCATGCTAGGAAGTCACCATCTGTGGTTGGCAAGAATATTACTTCTCTCCTTCCCTCAATTCAAGGAGGGGCACAGCCCACTTTCTGAGACAGGTAAGAAAAAATAATGATGGTTTGCTTTTCGGAACTCAAACCTTTGATTCATTTGAATGGTGGCTTCATCCATCTCCTTTTCAGCTTGAGAATTGAATGAATAGCTATAAGTTAGTTTGCAAAAGTTTCCTTGACATCAGATCTAATATTCCTATTACATATTTCACCTTAAAATAATTTTAGAATTTTAATAATAAAATAATAAATAATAATATGATACAGCTATACTGCAGAAAAGATGTAGATTGAAGGTATGACTCTACCACTCAAAAATCATATTAACATCATATTTATTTCATTCTTATTTGTTATTACTTCTTTCCTATTTTTTCCTGTGAATCTTGCCCAGGAGAGCAAGATTACATTATATCCAGGGGCATTGCATATTGGACGTATACTATTGCTTTATACTTTTTTCCCACTTTTATCAGCATGTTCCTCTGTGTGTATGCAAGTGTTTCAGAAGACTGGGACATGCTTAATCTTTTCTTCAATCTTCACATAAATCTCCTTTGATAACATAGTCTTAGCTAATTAACTTTCTGATTGACCTCTCCATAAACAACTGGTGTTTGGGCCATCAGGGAAATATGAAAGCCAGCAAAAGAGTATCTGAGGCTGTGTTCGGTACCAAATAGACTAATTTTGATGGTCAGGTTTCTTTAAATAAAATTTCAGAAATAACAACCCACCCGCAGAAAGTAAAATGATGATTGTAACCTTTGGCATAACTATATGCCTTTTCTTTATGAAGACCTAAGATTCACCCTGAAAATTCCATTTTGTGAATAAGAGAGCTGTAAGCATCTGATTTCTGCCAAGTCAAAAACTTATTTAAAAGTAAAAGGTGTATTTCCACAAAACTGTGCAGTCACCTTTCCTTCTCCTCTGTTTTAATCTCACCTGCAGACCTGCCTGATAATGCCCTAGAGCAAGGCCTGCCCTGGACATTTATTCTCTGAAGGGCTTCAGGAATTGTAGAATCCTTGAGCCAAATTCCACCCACACCCCGACCCCCACCCTTGGTAGTTGACAGGTTATTTCTTAGGGAAGTTGGTATTCCTTTCCCCAGAAGCTAGTGTTAGAGCACAGAAAAAGCCCCCAGGTGAAAGGGGTTTTGCTAGGGGAATGCAGGATAGTAGCGTCTTCTCCCTAGCAAGAGCAGAGGAGGCCCAGATTTAAGCCCAAGTCAAATCCACTGGGGGAACATCCAGAATAAAAATGGCGTTACAGGGACACCTGGGTGGCTCAGTTGGTTAAGCAGCTGCCTTCTGCTCAGGTCATGATCCCAGCGTCCTGGGATTGAGTCCCACATCGGGCTCCTTGCTTGGCAGGGAGCCTGCCTCTTCCTCTGCCTGCCACTCTGTCTGCCTGTGCTCCCTCGCTCGCTCGCTCTCTCACAAATAAATGAATAAAATCTTAAAAAAAAAAAAAAAACGGCGTTACAAGGAGGCCTTACAGGGAAACGGGGCAGCGCCGAATGAAAAGAAAGGAAAACAGAGAGGACACGGGCAAAGGAAAACTTTGCAGGTCTCGGTCCTAGGTAGGGTTTAAACTAAGGAGGTATCAGGGGAAACAACTGTTTTCAACCCGAGTTACCCGCGAACTTTTTCCTGGAGAGAAGCTCCCAGAGCAATTTACAGCATTCCAGCCTGAGGCTTTCGTGCCAGACGCTCTGAATAAACCTTTAGAAACCGAAGCTGCCGGGGAGGACCAGGACTGTGCAGGGGAGGTAGCGCCTCCAAAGACCTCCGCGCCGGGGACGAAAAGCGAACCTCAGGCTGTGTGAACGTTCCTGTTTCCTCGGTGCAACCGGTGCCTAGAGCGCACGGCAGGCCGCCCTCGCCTTCCTCAGAGCTGCAGCGCGCTCGGGAGCGTCCGGTACTGGCGGCTCGGAACCGACCAGAGTCCTGGGCGCCTCCGAGGAGGCAGGAGGCGGTTCGGGTTTGTGCAGAACTTCGGGGCTCTCCGAGCAAATGCCAATCCCGTATCTGAGAGGCCGGGGAAAGGTGGCCAGGCACCTGGATTTCGGGGTTAAGAGCACAGGGGTAAAGAGGGCTCTGGTCGGGCCCAAGGGCTGCGCGGCCGATAGGGGGCGTCCTGTCACAGCGGGAGCCGGTGGCGAGCGCTCCCGGGTGCGCTGGAATCCCGACCACCGACCCAGGCGAGAACTTGAAAGATTCGCTCTTTAGGAAGGTAGCGCTCCTTCCTCCCGCGGACCTCCTTTCCAGGTCCCTTTCGCTCCTTTGCTCGTGGAATAATTTCTAGAACCATAGTTTCAATCAGGACCAAAAAGAGAAAGGGAAATGGAATACATACACACATGGACAGATTAGGTTAACCAGAATGTTCAACTCCATACACATGAGAAAGCGATTCGTCTGTCGTTGTTTCGCAGGTTTATCTGTTTGGGCGTCTCTTTTTTACTGAATTTGAGAAGGGCTCCCTGGGCGGGGGGGGGGGGCGAGGGCGGAATTCACAAAGTGTTCTGAGGTGTGTGTGTCTGTGTATAGCTGCGTTTCTGCCCTGGGCCTCTGCAGAAAGCTTTAAAAAACAACAACAACAGGCAACTTACCTCTTGAGTGCCAGTGAGTACCCCTCTTGCCCAAGCCCTGGGGAGAAGAGTTAAAGTGCTCCCCTCATGCTCTGAGACCCGGTGAGAGATGCTGGGAATCTGTCTCTTGGGCTCCCCAGCACACACCTATACTAAGTGTGCATCTACCTCACAACACACTTCCCAGGTGCATTGGGCTGGCCTGCCTCTCCCGGGAGCCCTCTGGGCTGTGCAGGGCTTCCAAAGCCATTCAGACTTCAGCTTTGGGGGATCCTACCCTGGCACTCTCTAACCCCCTCACTATGAATGGGTCAAACCATTTGAGGTTCAGCAAAAAAGGTGTTACCAGCGACTGCAGCTGGTTCAAAGTGATGCAGGCCTGGGATACTTGGGGAAGAAGGAAAGGGTGGCTTCCCTGCATGGACTGCTCTTCCTCGCTGTCCTTCTAGGCTGACGCTCACACAGTCCTTCCATTCTCGGTGCTCAGCTCCTGTCTTCTGACACCATTACCCATCACTTTGGCATGTGGACCAGATACCCACTATTTCCTATTTGTTCTTTATCTCTGTGGTGGGGGCACAGGGCTGAATGCTCATGGCCCAGCCTGTTTTTAGAACCAAGAAAAGAAGTCCACATTAAACACCTGCAATAGCCCCAAACCCTGCAATCTGGGCTCACTAAGGTGTTGGTAGCTGGCCCAGGACAGATGATAAGCTGAACCCAGAAGCAGTAGCAAAAATAAAAAGGAAGTATATGGTTTCGGGGCTTCTAATTCTTATAGAAGAGCCCCTCAAGAAAGCAGAAAACAGAAGCCCTCCTGAAGTAAATTCCATGTGTCCCATTATTGATTCCTTTATTCCCCTCTCTCCTCCCGCCTCACCCCCCACCTCCTGCCCTGTTTGTTTTAGTTACGAAATGCTGTGGGCACCTCGGTTGTGACTGCAAAGTAACCTTGAAACACGGCGTCCTGAATGTCAGAGACAAATAGCAGTCTCCCAACCGTCGACTGCAGCCTGGCGGGGCCGTGTGCGCCCTGCGCGGGGCGATCAGACAGTGCTCTTGCTCGACAGCCACTCCCCTGCGGGTCGCGGGAGGCTGGGCTCAGAGGAGAAAGCCTCGGCTGCCGGCTGCCGGACCAAGCGCGCCCCGCACGCCTTCCGGAGCCGCTCTGGGTCTTAACTGTAACAGGGAGGGGCGTCCCAGGAGCAGCGGCAAGCGAGTTCAAGGTGTGTACACAGTTTTTCTAAATACGACAGCGCTTTGCAAATTGGCTCTGTCACCGTCTTGTCGTTTTGACAGGGAATGAGCACTGAGAGCGAAGAAACCCGGGATAAGTAAATGCGGCGTGTCTAAGGCTCTACGGAGGGGCAACCGGGCGCGCAGGCCGAGCTCGCCCTCGGACTGGCGCCGGGCGCTATGGGACCGGGCGGGGGTCAGAGCCTTGGGCCGCTTCTGGGGTGGCTTCCTCCCAGGTCCCTCCTCCCACGGGCACTCCCCGCGCGCGCGGGCGCGGGGGGGAATGAGGGCTGGAGCAGGGAGCCTGCGCGCCCACTCGCCCCGCTCGCCTGGCCTGGTACCGGTGCCGGGCGCGGCGGCAGTGGGGCGGGCGCCGGGCGCGGAGGGGCAGGTGCCGGGCGCCTGCCGAGGCTTCCTCTCACCTAGGTGTGAGCTGATTATTCAAATGGGCTGCCCCGGGTCTGGGGATTGGAGGCCCGCGCCAGCGCGCCGCGCTATATCACCAGCCGCCCACGTCACTGCGGCACTTGTCCGCTCCGCGGTCCACACCTCCTCCTCCTTCTCCACCTCCTCCTCTCCTCCTCCTCCTCCTCCTCCCTCTCTCCCCCCCCCCCCCACCCGCCCCCACGCCGCGCGCTTCCCGCCGCCTCCGGGCAGCTCGCACTGCCAACCTCGGCCTCCGCCCGGCAGCCCGCAAGCGCGGCGGCGGCTGCGGCGGGCGCTCCCTACAGCGGGGCTCGGGTCCGGGCCTCCTCCCATCCTTGGCCCCCTCCTCCCGTGGCTGACCCCTCCCGCCCGTTCCAACTACCGCCTCCGGCCGGCCAAGGGAAAGAGAGGGAGTGGAACGGGAGAGAGGGAGTGCGAGAGAGGGAGGGAGGGGACGGTGCCTTGGCTGACTTTTTTTTTTTTTTTTTAAGAGGGTGGGGGTGGGGGGTGATTGCTGGTCGTTTGTTGTGGCTGTTAAATTTTAAACTGCCATGCACTCGGCTTCCAGTATGCTGGGAGCGGTGAAGATGGAAGGGCACGAGCCGTCCGACTGGAGCAGCTACTATGCCGAGCCGGAGGTAGGCACTCGCCTTTTCCAGGGGGAAGTGGGGTGGTGGCGTTCGCACTGTTCCCCAACCTCAGGACCGTTTCCCTCGCCGGCACCCGCCCCCCCACCCCCAGCCGCTCTGGGCAGCCGCCTTTTCCACCCTCCTTCGACTCAAATGGGTCTCTTTTTTATACGACACACTGTTAGCCTTGAGATAATATTAACTTTGTGATCAAATATTGACTTGCGGCGCCTCCAAATCCTCTTCGTGGCCGAGCCACGCACTATCCTAACAGAGTTATGTTTGGCAGCGCGCGGCTGGGGAGGGGTGGGAGGTCGGCCGGCGAGGGGGTGGGGAGCTGGAGAGAAGGTGGGTAGGAGTTGGGGGCTGAGGTAGAGGCAGATTCAAAGACTAGAGACAAAGAAGGAAAGTTTGTGGCTGCAAAGCCCAGCCGCTTGTAGTTCAGTTCTCGGTCTCCCCCCTGCCCCTCCACTCAGTGCCTCCAGCTGGCCCCAGACTCTGCGCAGGCACTGGGTTTTGGTTCCCCTGGGGCAAAGGATGGGGTCCCAAGAGGAAGGATGAACAGAGGAGTCTGGGACAATCTCCGCTTAAGGCCGCCGGGCGCCCTAGGCTGTTACCCACAGGTTGTTCACTAGGGTCGGAGGCGGCGGGGAACTGGCCTAAGAGCTGAGGAAAGGAGATGCATTTCTGATCTGATCTAGGGGTGCTCCGGGGGACCCTTGCTTTAGAATCTGAGCAAGGGGCAGAAGGGCTAGGATCCAGCCACATGCAAACAGCAGCAACCTGCTGGCCAACTCCTCCACGGCGATCCCGGCTTACCCCGGGTGAAACGGACTCGGTGTCCCGGGCCCAGGGATCCGGCTGAGGGAAGGACTCCCCGGAGGCCTCCTCGCAGGCGGGGGCCTGGGCTAGCCCGGTGGGTGGGAGGTCAGGGCACGCTCTAGTTTCGGTGCTAACCCTGTGCGCCTCCCTCCCCGGGCTCTGTCCGCAGGGCTACTCCTCCGTGAGCAACATGAACGCCGGCCTGGGGATGAACGGTATGAACACTTACATGAGCATGTCAGCGGCCGCCATGGGCAGCGGCTCCGGCAACATGAGCGCCGGCTCCATGAACATGTCCTCGTACGTGGGCGCGGGCATGAGCCCGTCCCTGGCTGGCATGTCCCCTGGGGCGGGCGCCATGGCGGGCATGGGTGGATCAGCAGGGGCGGCCGGCGTGGCGGGCATGGGGCCGCACCTGAGTCCCAGCCTCAGCCCGCTCGGGGGACAGGCGGCCGGGGCCATGGGCGGCCTGACCCCCTATGCCAACATGAACTCCATGAGCCCTATGTACGGGCAAGCGGGCCTGAGCCGCGCGCGCGACCCCAAGACGTACCGGCGTAGCTACACGCACGCCAAGCCGCCCTACTCCTACATCTCGCTCATCACCATGGCCATCCAGCAGAGCCCCAACAAGATGCTGACATTGAGCGAGATCTACCAGTGGATCATGGACCTCTTCCCCTTCTACCGGCAGAACCAGCAGCGCTGGCAGAACTCTATCCGCCACTCTCTGTCTTTCAACGACTGCTTCCTCAAGGTGCCCCGCTCGCCGGACAAGCCCGGCAAGGGCTCCTTCTGGACCCTGCACCCCGACTCGGGCAACATGTTCGAGAATGGCTGCTACTTGCGCCGCCAGAAACGCTTCAAGTGTGAGAAGCAGCTGGCCCTGAAGGAAGCCTCAGGCGCCACGGGCAGTGGCAAGAAGGCCGCCGCCGGGGCCCAGGCCTCGCAGGGTCAGCTAGGGGAGGCCGCCGGGTCGGCCTCTGAGACTACAGCGGGCACGGAGTCGCCCCACTCGAGCGCCTCTCCGTGCCAGGAGCACAAGCGAGGGGCCTTGGGGGAGCTGAAGGCGACGCCGGCAGCGGCCCTGAGCCCCCCGGAGCCGGCACCATCGCCGGGGCAGCAGCAGCAGGCTGCGGCCCACCTGCTTGGCCCTCCCCATCACCCTGGCCTGCCGCCGGAGGCTCACCTTAAGCCCGAGCACCACTACGCCTTCAACCACCCCTTCTCCATCAACAACCTCATGTCCTCCGAGCAGCAGCACCACCACAGCCACCACCACCACCAGCCCCACAAAATGGACCTCAAGGCCTATGAACAGGTGATGCACTACCCTGGCTATGGTTCCCCTATGCCGGGTAGCCTGGCCATGGGCCCCGTCACGAACAAAGCGGGCCTGGATGCCTCGCCACTGGCTGCAGACACCTCCTACTACCAGGGAGTGTACTCAAGGCCCATAATGAACTCCTCTTAAGAAGATGCTGGCTAGCTTGGGACAAGGACAAGAGAGAGGAGGTGGGGTGGAGAGTTTGAGCAAGGGGTGCTGGAGAGATCCAAGGGAGAAGAAATCCATTACATCCTCACCCCCAGGACAGCAGCCTCCCCTCACCCTGGGCAGCTCTCCCTCCAAAACAGATGGGCCACACTGATATCTATTATTCTATATAAGGAGGGCAGGCAAAAAGAGAAATAGTTAAAAACAAACAAACAAACAGAAAAGAGCAAAAAGCCTCTGGTTCCCACTACTGTATAGACACTTGCTTCTTTAAGCATTTGCGAGTTCTGATTTTTTTGTTGTTGTCTTTCTCTTCCATTGCTGCTGTTGCAGGGAAGTCTTTATTAAAAAACGAAAAACAAAAAACAAAAACAAAAACCCACAAACTTTTGTGAGTGACTCAGTGTAAAACCATGTAGTTTTAACAGAGAAGCAGAGTTGTACTATTGTTTAAAAAGGAAAAAAAAAAAAGATGTAAGGGTCTGTTGTAAATGACCAAGAAAAGAAAAAAAAAATGCATTCCCATTCTTGACACGGTGAAATCCAGGTCTCGGGTCTGATTAATTTATGGTTTCTGCGTGTTTTATTTATGGCTTATAAATGTGTGTTCTGGCTGGAAGGGCCAGAGTTCCACAAATCTATATTAAAGTGTTATTGCCAGTTTTACCCCTTGAATCTTCAAGATTTTTTTTTCCCTTTTGCCTGACTTGAAAAATAAACAGGTCCAGAAATTATTTAAAAGTGGGGGGGAAGGGGATCCTGTCTGGTTGGAGATTTCATTTTATTTTGGTGAAGAGGGGGCATGATGGTTTTTGTTTTAACATTTTATTATTAAAACTCTCAGACACACTGAAGTGCAACAAATTTTACAGAAAACACACATGTGCCCATTGCCCAGATCCAACAGCTATTGTTTCACTATTCTTGCTATATCCCATATCTGTCCAGCTATCTGCACCTCCATTGATCAATTCAGGTTATTTTTTCTAAATGCATTTCAGATGAGATCAAGCTCATTCAGAGTGGTATGGCCATAGACCTAAATGCATTTCAAAGTAAATTTCAGACATCAGTACACCTACCCCTAAACACTTCAGCAAGCACATCATTAAATAGAACTCAACATTATTTATGATTGCTTTTGGAGTTTTGGGTTGATCTTTACACACACTGAATCACACAGATCCGAGGTGGACTATTCCCGGGTTTATCTTTAGAGTTGGGAGAAAACATTTATCTTAATTCCCCATCGGGGTCATGTGAAGGAACAATGTAGTTGATGTCTCTTGGGCCCCAGGAGGCTGACATCTCTTGGGGCGAAGCCTTTATTTTACTGTATTTCCAATCTTAGGCGTCCCTTCAAGTCAGTGAACCCAGATTGGATTTGCAAATTCCTGGTGCAGTACTTTCATCTCTGCTTCTCTGGCACCCATTTACCCTCCAACAGAACTGGAACTCTGCATAGATCCTATAGCCTCAGGTCTCCCACTAGCCTCCACCACCCTATCCTACCCTCCTCCTTCCTTTAGGTGTTTTGCCCAGCCTTGGTAGACCTAGTTGTAGCCAGAGAGCAGTGAGATTTCCGGGACCACCTTCTCCCCCTCTGGCACCCGATTCAGAGAAACAGAATTTCTCCTGGAATTGGTGTTTAAAGGGAACATCCAAGGTGATGGTCCAAATCTCCTTTATAAAATAAGGTATATTTGGGGATGAGGTTGTCAAGTGACCCTGGCCAATGGTGAGAGCCCAGGGTCTGTAGATCTGCTTATTCCGCCCTCTCCACAAACACCCCCACCTTTGGACAGTCGTCAGTTAGCCCAGGCTGGGAAGCCAGAAATGCAGGGCCAAGGATATAAGGAGGTGTTTTGTGAACCTTAAAAGAAAAATCTAAAAGTATAAAGAAAGACCAGAATAGATTGTTACAAATCTTGCTGTATCTCCCCACAGATGGCATAGCCTCCCTAAATAGGCAGCCATCCGGACTGAACTGGCTACCCCAGAGGCGAAGCACAGCCTGGGGACCTGGTTTTGACTTTGCCTGGGGCATGTGCGGGCGTACAATCTGGAGGGATGAGGGCAGGAGCCAGTGTCCCCGCAGACTTAGAGATGTGCCATGCACAGCTATCTTAAGGTGGACGATTACCCTCTGCATACTTCTGAAGCAGGACTTTTTGCCTCAAAGTTTCACAGCCCAGGACCCTGTTTTCATGGACTAGATTTTTGGGCTTGTTGAGCACCCAAACCTGGAGTGTCCCAGGTTCGCCCCAACTCTGGAGACAGCCCCCCCTCGCCCTCTGCTACCTTGAGGGGGTCTCTGCACCCTCAAGCCCTGGCCTTCCCACGCGCTTGAGGGGGTTTGCCCTCCCCTCGGGCCGCCCCCCCCCCCGGCTCCAAATCCCTTTTTAACATGCCACATTGTCCCAGGAACACAAGGAAGAGAAATTGGGGAGGGGTGGGGGGGATCCGGAGGCCGCGGCCAGCAATCAGGCCCGTCTCTCCCCCTGGCAAGGACACACACGTCGTGAGCCCGGCCTGAAATGTGTTTCATTATCACATAAAAGGCTCCCGTGGCGAAGGAGCGGAGAGGCAGGGCCGGGGGCCGAGTGGGGGACAATGGAGGCTGAAAGCGCTGCCCTAACCTGCTATGTTTCGTATCGCACGCCCATTGTGCGAGGGTCGTTTTAAACTACTTAGCGCTCCCCCCTCCACTGATCCCGGCCGATAAGATATAGTTCTGTCCGAATACATAAAAAGGATGTCGGGGAGCGGGGCGCTTTCGGAGGCTTTACTGCGCTTCTTGTGTCTTTCACACACACCGCCCCCACCCCGCCCGCCTCAGACCCCTCCCCCAGCCGGGCTCCAAGCTCTCTAGCTCACAGTTCGTCCTCCTCCCGCTTTCCCCAACTCTAAGTATTGTAGGGTGCGGCGTTTCTTTTTTCCTCCCTCTCTCTTTTTCTTCCCTTTCCCCGCGCGGTCCGCGCGTCGGTTTAAGCAACCGTGATCTGTGAATAAACAAAGTCAGTAAACAACCGAAAAAAACATTCTAGATCCGAATTCCAGGAGGGTAAACTTTCCATGCCACGTCACACTTCAGCAAATTTGCACAGATATTATATTGCTTCCCCCTCCTTTATTATTCTTTTTTTTTTTTTTTTTTTTGCTAGGATCCCATTGTACTTAACTGAATTTTATAACGCTGATCGATATCTTGGTAAAATATTCATTTTTAAACTAGCGGGCAGTGAAATCTTTGCTTTGTGTGCTAAAGTCAACAGTCGCTCGGTTTGAGCTCAAATAAATGCGGAGATGCCTCGGCTCGGAGCAGTCGGCCGCCTCCCTCCGCGCGCTGGACGCTCCGCCGCCAGCCCGCCGCACCGCAGGTAGGGAGCGCGCCCACTCTGGGGCCATGACCAGGTCTCCTGGGCAGCGTCCGCCCCCCATTCCCGTCCGCGCACTTCCCCTCCCCCAGCCAGTCCCTTAACCTTAGAAAAGCTCCAACGCAAGGGGTTGGGGGTTCGGGAGTGAGAAACTAAGTCGGTGAAGAGACCTGGAGTTTGGGAGGGGGCCTTTTTTTCGGGATTTCTGAGAATGCACGGTGTGGGTGGATGAAAGGGTGAAGAGTTGCAAACAGACTCAGTCTGGGGTCTGAGCATACAGTTTCTTGAGACCCTGAAGCTATGGAAGCCAGGACAGGCTCCTGCATCGCCTCTGGGCTGGGAATTCGATCCGACGGCCTCACGTTTCCCAAGGACAGTGAAAGGGTGGGAGTGGAACGCCCTTGGCCTCAGAGCCTGGGGTGGGTGCAGCGGAAAATGGATTGCTGGTATGGGATCGCTGCAGGGCGGAGGCCGGAGAATGGCAAAGCTCTCCCCCCAAACCTGCGCCTATGGGTTCCAGTCTGGTCTAAGCGTTTGCCCCAAGTCCCTAAGCCGGGCGCAGTGAGGGTCGACGCCACGAGGCATCTGGGGAGGGACAGGGCCATTCCAAGAAAGGAGTCAACTTTCGTTCTTGCTCCAAGAAGCGGCCGGTGCCCTTTACGCACAGGCGCGCACCGCTGCAGACAGGTTAGGAAGCCTCGCGGGGTTACAAGCAGGATCCCGGGTGGGGAGTGGGTGGGGGGAGAGAAACAGGCCACTAGGCCATTTATCTCCATTTTCCCAGAGGCTGTCCGGCGCTGGGGCGCGCTGCCGTAAGGGAGGACGGGATTTTGGAGGGCCGAACAGAACCAATCGCATCTTACTGCCGCTGGCGGGAAGGCACCGGCTTCGAAAAGCTAAAAATTCCAAAGCTGCCAGTTGAAACTGCAGGAACCCCGGGTTCCCAGGGCAGGGCATAGGGTACTGAAAAAGTTGTCTTTCCTCTGGGGTCTACCAGGTGTCCCCTGAAATTTGCATTTCCCCTAGGGTGTTTGCTTTAAAGAGCTAGACATCCGGCCTTTTTTAAAGCCCGCGCAGACTTCTAGGTATTTCGCCAGGCGGAGAGACAAGCGCTCTTCCTGTCCGCCCGGGAATCACCAGATCCCGAACTCAGAAGGGCAGAAATAGGTCCCTGTGATTGGCAGGGTCAGTTATGTGGGCACCTCTGTGTGGGGAGCACAGGCCCCCCTCCCCGCCTTCCCTGGCGCTCCAGCCCTGGCACTTTTGTCCACCTCACCCGCGGCGGGCTGGAGAGAGCGCACGCCGCGCTCCAAAGCCCGGGTTCCGGCTCGCGACGGTTATCGTCCCTAAACAAGATGGAACGCCTGCAGGACATACGGCTAGGCTAATCGTTTTTAAATAATTAATGCTTCCCCGTTCTGCTGGTAATGCGCGGCCTCGAATCCGTCAATTACTTGTCATTAGGCGAGTGTCGCCTAACGGCCTTCCCTCGGGCCTTTGATGGCTCCCAGGTCACTCAGCCCAGCCCACTCACGGCCGAATGAAAAGGTGTCCGGCCTTTGAGAGCCGGGTGCGGAGTAGCCGCGGCCCTCAATTCAGTGCGAGTTTTGAAAGAAAGACCGTCGCTGAAGAGATGTAATCTTCCAAATGGCCAATTTAAACGCCTGATCTTTATCGCCTGCCTTCTCCCCCGGCTTTATAAAGAAAAGCCGGTCCTCAGTGCTTTGGGGGGCCTTTTAATGTAGGGGTGGGGTGGGGAGAAGCAAGAGATGAGGCTTAATAGGGCATAGGACAGGTGTTTGTTCAAGAAGGTACCTGGAAGTACCTCGGGGTAACTGGTTTTCTCAGGGGCAGCGCATTCTCCTAAGCTTGGGGCCTGGAGGTACTGCGGGCTTTGAAGGTGAGGTGCCCAGAGACGTCTTCCTGAGTGCCAGAACCTTCCAGAGGAAGCCGCCGGGCCTTTTCTGGCTGTGAATCTTCACCCTGCCAGAGGCGATAGGACAGGGAACATTCTCGCAGTCACCCACCCACCATGGGCCTGGACATTGCAGGACAGTCTGTGCCAGCTAATGCCCCCAGACTTGTAGGCACCAAGTCCTGCAGCACAGAAAAGGCCCCAGGACACACACACACACACACACACACACACACACACACACACACAACCTCAGAGCCACCACCCCCAATTTGCTGCCCTGCTGTAGCAGAAGAGCAAGATTTGAGACCCCAAATGCCTTTGCTGGGTCAGGGACACTGTGGAAACCAGCCTTGGTCACAGCACCATGGCAACCCCAGCCTGCCAAGGGTTGATGGAGCAAAATTAAAACAGAAACACAAACACAAGAAAAAACTTCCCCAAAGTTGCGACTTGATTTTCTTTATATTTCTGCTGCTCCCTTTCCCCCTCAAAAGTTATTCTTATAACTTATAACTAAATATCTGAGTCTCTCAGATACCTTATATAACTAAATATCTGAGGTTCTCAGAACCTTCCATGGCCCCTTTGAGCAAAACCAATGTGCTGTATCTTCACCACTCTTAGCTTTACAGAGTTCAGATCACAAATTTCTCATAGCCCCCTGCCCAGGACGAGTTTTCCGCTGAGAAGAGGAGAAACATGAGGGATGGAGAAAAAAAAAAAAATCATGAGGACAGTGGGAGAAACTTTAAAAAAAAAATAATTGGAGAAAGGGTGACTGAAGCATGCCTGTGTGCCTGCTCGCCCCTGGAGGGCCTGGGGCTGAGCTTTAGGTCCTCGGCTTCAGACTACATCCTTTCTAGGACATGCCGCAACAATTGGGTGTTTTTGAAAAACTCCTTTTTGATGAGATTCACCGGATATGGGCAGGATGTTGCAGTCACCTCCAGAGACAAGCAAACAAAAATTGCACAGAATAGATGCTCATCCCCAGTGGAGCTCAGCGGGATCCCCACCTCCAGGGGGGTTCTTCTCCCTTTGTCAAAACTCCCAGGGAGCTCCCCACCCCAGAGCTCTCCAGGGGTTGCCTCGGAAGCCTAAATCCTGGGGCATCTTCCCCATTCTGTTCGAAGCCTTCCTGCCCACTCTCTTATCCTTTTTCTCCTTTCTTCTTTAAAACAATCATGTGTGTCCCCCCTCGCCCCCTCCTGCCATTGTATTTGTTGATGACCTAACACGCTCACACCAAAAGCCACACACAGAAAACCAACAACGTGGGATGGGAGGAGAGACCAATTATGATTGAGGCTAACAAGCGGGGAACACCCAAGTTGAGGCCGGCTGTCTCCTGGGAGACTGATGGAGGCTTATTTTACAAGCTGTCATTCCATCGTGGTCCCTATTGCCAGATTGGAGGTGATTCCTATTCTTCCCTCCCCCTCAGCTCCTGCACCCATGGGGCTCATTCCAGATTCTTTGTATGTCCTCTGCAGAAGAAGCTGCCACCAAAGTCCATCTCCTGCCCAGGTAGAGAGAGCAGGGGTGTTTTACAAGCACATTGTCACAATAGTTTGCTTATTTTTCACATCAGTGGGTGGGTGTTCCTCAGAGCTCTGAGCTCACTGCCAAAAAGATGTGGACTAGTCACACATGCCTCCGTCCTTCTCACCAGGTTCCCATTAAAATGCTTTGACAACGTACCCTTTACACGTCTCCCTTCTTCCTCTTCCCCTTCCACTTCCTCCCCTTCTCCTCCTCTTCCTCCTTTTCCTCCTCCTCCTTTTCTTATCTCTCCCCCCCCACCGCCCCTCCCACCCACCAAAGAAGGGGCGATATTTTACTGACTTTACCGTCAGATAACACAACTGAGAGCTGAATTGCTAAAAGAAGCAACACAAATTAAGTGGTTTTCATTCATGCAAAACTAGAGGTCTCACATTCTCATAGGAATAGGGCCTGGGGTTTACCCCCCTCCTGAAGCTAATTAGAGGCAGCAGGAACGTTCTCTCTGACATCAGGACACCATGCCAGCATCATCATATTTATTTAAATTTAACACATCAAATAAACTGAGAGGGAAAATTTCAGTGTCACCAACATGTGTGAGGAAGAAATACTGGAGTATTTCTTGCCATTAGAACTTCAGAATGAGAAATTGTTTGCTGTGGTTCAGTTCTCTTTGAAGAAAGGATTCTGCTTTGGCTTGCTTAAATGATTGAGGACTAGACTTCCTGCATAGGCAAATCAGCTTTTCTGTTGTTTCATTTATCTGAAAAGAATAAAACCACCGCATTCAAGAATAAGCGGGAATGTTTTTGGACCCGGGTTGGTAATGACCCCAGCAAATCAAAACAGGACTGTGTGCATGGGATTTTCAACTTGTTATTTCATTAGAAATAACATAATATTTCATTAGAAAGATGATCTCAATTCATTATCCCTTCTTCTTTCACAAAGCAGACATAATTATATAATGATTTTTATTGGGAAATTTTTGCTCACGTAAAAAAAACACACATTGCTAATCTGAAGACATAGTTGTTAAAAGCACATCACTTGGAAGTGGACACATAATATTGAGAAGTGTTTGAGGAGAAGGCTTGAGAGGAGTTAAAGCAGGACATGGGTGGCTGGAGAACTGGAAAGGACAGAGGATGCTTATATGTCATTTCCATGAAGGAACAGGGTACTGTGTCAGCTAGGGCAGGACCTGGGTCACAGGGAGTTCTGTATGGAGGCCAGAGGCATCTTTAGCAAAGAAATCAGGATGTCAACATGTGGACTCCTTGGTATAACACACACAACCCTCCACTGAAGCTTAAGCTTTGTCTTCTAAAACCCTACCTAAGAAATTTAAAACAAAAAAGACTAACCCATTATGTATTTTCCTTTGGCCAGCAACTCTGAATTATGTTAAACTGAGCCATTCACAAACAAAAGAAGTTGTAACTTCAGCTGCTTGTTAGCTGAGAAAATTCACCCTCTATGCTGAAAAGTGAGTCAACTTCTTGGCAAAACTTGTGCCCTTCATCCTACCTTCTTAATGTTTCTCAGCTCCCTCCACCCCCCACACATCCCCCCTCTCTTTTCTTTATCACAATTGTATTCACTTCAACCACCAATGAGTATTGCCCTCCCTGTGCCAGACACTGTGCAAGGTGTCTTCATGAACATGACCTCATTTAAGTTTTCCCATGCCCCACCAGTAGATGCCAGAACTTATGGGTAATGGACTTGGGACTGAGAGAAGTTAGGGAACCTGTTCCGACTTCAGAGCTTGGCATTGAACTCAAGTCTTGCAACTTTATGTTCTTTTAACTTCTAGTGACCTCCTCTGACCCTGGGCACAGAACTCTCTGATTCCAATGTAGTAGGAAATCTGCCTTCTCTAGAATACATTGAGCTGCTGTTGGTAGAGGGGAAGGCTGAAATGTTAGGAGAAAGCTGGAAAGAAACAGGAAGATCTCCAGAAGAATGAGGTCTGGGTCCTCCTTGCTAGGATGGCAGAGACCCCACCTGCTGTCCTAGAAGGGATTAGGGTGCATTATGTTTGGGATCAGGCTGGATTCTTATTTTCTCTCTCAGAGCTACACAGTATTCCTCTGTGACCATGGTTTCTCAAAGCGGCCAGAGGTTCAATCAAGACTGTACCTCACTGAAGCTGCAAGGGCTCGGCTGGAGGGGTGGAGACGGCGCGGGGGGGGGGGGGGGGGGGATGGAATTGGCAGCTAGGTGGCCTCTATGGTGTGATCAGAAAGAGAAAATGTCAGGGAAGAGAGGGAAAAAAAAAAAAAAAAAGTCAGGGGCAGAAAAAACAACCTGACACGGGCTTAAACAATGCACAGAGCCAAATTATTTCTTGAGATGTAGCCTGCCAGTGGTATTCCTTACTGGGGATTCTGGAGTAGAGGCCAGGAATGCTCTGAAAGACTCTTGCCTCTGACCTCCCCCTGACCCACACCTGGTGGCCTGATGGCACAGGTGACAGCACAGCTGGAATGCATGCACCACCCACAGCTGGGCCTCAATGTGCTGTTCCAGCCCCTGCCCCAGCTGCAGGAAGGGCAAGGCCCCAGCCCCCAAAGTTTGCCTCCCCTTCACATATATACAAATGCAGATCCAGGTAAACAGGGGCCTCAGAGGTTTGCCCCTGAATAAGATGTTGGCCCAGGAAGACTGGCCTGCTTCCATCACAGAGGGAGGATGGGATAAGGCCCAGCACTCAGTAGGCCTGCAGCTTGAGAGAAGAGAGTGTCCACGTAGCAGCTGCACATGGGCCCATGGGTGTGCAGGAACTGGTGGCTGACACTTGCTGGCGCTAGGCCCTGGGGACACAGTATAGAATGAACAGGGTCCTCCTGAAAACAGGTTTGGAATAAAGGTGTGCTTTTTTCTTTTCAGCTTACTGGAAGATAAGACCCCTGGGTTTCTAGGGTTTTTAATGGTGTGGGGTTTCTTGCAGACTTAGCATCTTATTTTGGGTTTTGAGGGGAGGCTCTGGACAACTGGATTCTAAGGCCAGTGCCACACACAATGATGTCTAGGGCATGGGAATAACCGACTCTAGGAAGTGCATTAGTTCTACATTAAACCATGTTCCACTCCAAACTGGATACTTGTGGTGTTAGGTTGAGGTGGGGAGAATGCATCCAGAGTGACAGTCGCTCAGTCAGGTTGAGTGCTGAGCCTCTTAAGGACTGCCAGAAAAGGGGCAAATGCAATCTTCAGGCTGTTTATGGGGACACGCAGGGAGCAGACATCCAATCTATATTTTGTCCACCCTCCATTTAATGACCACTCCCCTCCCACCAGCAGTTTGCCGATTAAAGGCCAATCTCTCTTGATTTCTTTGCTTTAAAAGGACATTTCGATTCACCCAGCCAAACAATTAAATCCCCCTCTCGCCTCTCCCTTCCCAGAGCTCAGGAACAAGATGCTTCCCTATCTCTTGCCAGCATTGAGCCATGGGAAGGAGCTGATCTCAGGTGCTAACCTGCAGTTATCAGAATGCCAGACTCATTTAGGGAGCTCAACTCTGGAACCCGAGGCGATCCCTTCATTGATTGTGGAAAGCGCTGTTTAGATTTTGTCCTTGCTCAGTAAACAACTAAAAGTAACTGCGGGATTTCTTCCTTACGTTCAGCTGAATCCCTCTCTTTTTCTCTTTCTGTCTCAAACAGGAGCGCACGCCGTGCATCGAGTGCGTGCGCATGTACACACACACACACACACACACACACACACAC
>ML109091.1:19237-58190 GCA_003697995.1 Taxidea taxus jeffersonii
ACACACACACACACACACACACACACACACACGCACACTCCTCCCCTCCCTCAGACTCTTGTTAACCAGGAAAGGATAGTCAGATCACTGTCCCTTTATAACAAACACCCTCAGCTAACTTCTCTCCCCACCCCCAGTGTCTGGGTCTTTCAGGGTGGTGGGACTATACGTATCCTGCAAGAACTCACATCTCTCCCAAAGGACATGGCCTCTCAAGTTCCTAAATCTGTGGGGAAAGCTCTTGAGAAAGGGTTGTGTCTTTGGGGTCCTCATGCTGCCACCTCTGAAAGTTCCCACTTGGCTAAAATATTTGCCAGGGACTTCCTTGGGCTATTCCTCCTTGGCCTCCCTTCCCCCACCCTCAGTGCTTCCGAGATCCGGGTTGTCTTTGATAAACTCAGACCCAGCTGAACAAAGTTGGGGGTTGAGGGGCGGATTCCCTGTCTGCAATGCTGCACTGGACAGCAGGGTCCAGGATACAGATCTCTTCGGGGATAAAGGCGAATTACATTGGCAAACTTACTCCCATGATCAAACTTTTGAGGTTCTTAGCAAGATCCCCATTTACTCCACAATTACTAGTAGCAAAAGACAAAGATGCTTCCTATTGTCCACAATCTGCAATTCTCTGAATAGACCATTTGTTTTAATTAGGTCCCCTTCATTTAGCTCTATCTGCAGGAACAGGTTTGCTCTGAAGTGATTGTGTTGAACGTGCGCACTCTGCCATCTATTTGTGTAAAATAAATAGAAAGACATAATTGCCAGTCATCACAATATAAAATATTAGTGCAAATCCTAAACAATGACCATTTAAAATTCAATAATTCTTAGAAAAAGGAATCAAATGATACATAAAGCATAGTTTCTCTGAAGGTGTTAGACACAATCAGCCTGCAACGAATGTGTTCTTAAAAATTAAGGAACTTTCTTTTTCCAAGTTGGTCCTATTTCAAATGGAATTCCTTTTTGTTTGTTTAAATTCCTTTCACGTGAAAAAATCATTTCAAATTAGATCACTTCAACTTCACATACAGTTCTTCAATATCAGCCAGCATCCAGCAGAAAGCTTCTTAAAAGTCTTACAGATCTAATTCCTGGTTCTATTCTTCCCAAAATGCCAAAACTCTAATATTTTTTATTTTTTTAAGTCCTCAATCTTGTCCATGAGCCATCCACCTTTAGGAAAAAAAAAAAAAAAGAAAACGAAAATAGATATTGTAATGGGTAAATTCTTAGGACTTCAGATATAGATATATTTCACAATATCGAGTGTTCCACAATAATGCACATTAAGCAAATATTTTTAATGAGGGATAATTTGCAAATAATTGCTATTTTATTATATAAGGTACAAAGCAATAACGTATGCCATTTCTTGGAACCCCTTCTGTTTTCCTAGTACAGTTTTGTGAAGGAGAATGAAATATACTTGGGGTTTTGATTTATTTATTATGTGCCAAGCCATCTGCATATTTGACAAGACTCAACTATTTCTCTGCATCGTGTACAGTCTATGCCGGTTCCTGGAGCAAGGGAAGAATAACAGAGTGCCCTTCCCTCGACCACTTGTGTTCCGGTCCTGGGTGAAGCTGTTCACATGCAGCTCACAGCGTTCTAGCTTTATTGTTACTGATAGTGCTATTTTGTTAAATATCAGTTTGGCTATGACTAAAACTAATTACCTAATTTCACTTCATATTTGCCTCTGAATTTTATGCTTGGTAAAATAATGCAATGATGTTAATTAAATCTCTCCTTTCAAAGATGATTTATTTGTACTTCTCAAGGTTTGTCTTTCTAGCTATGAAATTTACACTGAAAATATTTCTGGGGTAGCAAATGCATTGATCATTTTTGGATTAAGCCCGTGAATAAAGTATATTTTCAAATGTCTCTGAGTAAAAATGGAATAGATTCTTCGTAGAAGAGGAATTTGTTCTATTTACCTCTTTCCTTTTGCAATGTTTGTGCAGATCTCCCCTCACCCGGGGAGTAGTTTAGATATTTTGTAATAGTTCACCTTCTCTGGAGCCCAGGCAAAGCCACGCTAAGTTTTGAAAAATAATTCAGGAGAAACTCGCAGATATTGGGACGCAGGTTGTAACCTCCTATGGCTCTCTGAAATAAGCGACATTCTGTTTGGTGCAAGGGGCGAAAAACACGACCTAACAGTGTTTACATGTGTATTCAGCCATGAAATTGAATATTATCAAAGTTGAAAAATGCAAATCAAATTAAAACCGGGAAAATTGTCTTTGGAATTACAGCGGCCTGGAGCCCCCAGGTGTTTGCTTAAACTGAAGCGTTTAGAAAATGAAAAACCCTAAATTGCTCCCCTCCGTCTCCCACCTCTCACTCCCCCGCAGTTATGAAATTTATTCTTTAATTCTCTTAGAAATACATTGAGGCTCAGGCATCAATCGTTCGTCCTAGGCATCAACCACGTTGGACTAGAACTTTTTCTTAAAAATTGTCTCCCTTTACTCAGTGTTACTAAAGTCGGGAGTGCTTCAGACACCGAGCGGCACCCTCTTTCCTCAATTCCGAAATGAGCCCCAAGCCATAGGCTGCCAGGCACGGCATTGCAGCTAGCGAGCGGCGGGGAAACCTTGTGCCGCTGCCGGGCGGAAGCCAACCAAGCTGTGCGTTCCTGACGCAGGCAGCGCGGGTCCGCAAGGATAGCGAGCGGCGGTGCTGGGGCTCCCGGCCGCACCCCCCGGTCTGCGCAGCCGGGACTGCCAGACCGCTGGGTCCGCGGAGCAGCGGGCAAAGCCCCGGGAGCCTCCTCGCGCTTCGGGCGCGCTTTCCCACGTCTGGGAAGCCTGGAACCTGGAAACGTGGCGCTTTGCTTCGCCCCCTTCTCGGTGCTCACTTCGTTAACGCAGGACTTCCCAGGGTCTTGGTGGAGGAGGCCGAAAAAGGGAAGTGTCAAAAACCTATTTTTTTTTAGAAGAGAAAGAGATCTAAAAAGCAATAGGCGGCGGGGAGAAGGAGCGGGGGCGGGTCAGTGTTGCCTTTTTCCAAGTTCTAAAGTGCAGGGAACAAACCTTAAGTGGCCAACCCACGAGATGGGGCCATCCCACCCTAAGTAGCCTGCAACTTTATTCCTCTCCCGCCCCTCCCCCATCTCCCTGCAGCCTGGGAGAAAACCAGCGCGCCCGCCGCTCTCCAGCAGGTGCCAAGTGCGGCCGGGTTCGGAGAGAGCCCGAACCTCCCGCGCCGCGCGGCAGGACTTGCAGGTGGATCCGCCGGCGGCGCTCTGCGTGAACCAGGCCTGGGGTCAAGGGTGGCCCCGGGACCCAGCTGGGGTGGGAGCAGGACCCAGGCAGCCACGCCCAGCAGTGTTAATTGGGTCTGCGGGGAGGCTGGGGATGCCAGCAACGACTTGGATGTGCTGGCGTGGCCTCGGAAAAACTTCTCATTTGATGACGCCAAGGACGTTCATTTCGCCCCGCAGCCTGCGCTTCCCTCAGTTCGAACACCCAAGCGTGGTCAGGCCGGGGATCACCAAGGGAGGTCTGACTTTTTGTCCCCAGGGGAGGGGAGACAACTGGTGGCCTCCCAGTCACTTCGTCCTCCCTCCTAGTTTCCTCCTCAACCCTTGTAGATTTGATGGGCAGACCCTGTTCCAGAAATGCAGTAAGTCCAGTCCCACGAACCCTGGTAGGGGAGGGGTGGGGAGTAGCGGAAGCCAATTTTTATTTGAAACTTGCCCCTTTATTTCTTTTCCAGGAAGCCCTGGATCAAGACTAGCTAAACTATGGCTGAGTAAACAACCCATGTTCCCCAGAGTTTTAAATCTACCCATAAGTTGTGGTCGTGTTTTGGAGATTCAGGATCCTATTTCCAAGGAGAGTTGTGGGGGGGGGCATATTTATGTTTGTTATTTTCAAAATCAAGCAAAGGAAACAGCAGCCAATTAAAATGAAATATTTTTATTTGCCTCCAACGTTGTCAGTGATTTGCCCCCAGGGATCCACAATTTTCCCAAGCCTGTTAACGGGTGACAATGAATGAGTGCCTCCTGTAATTTAATTTTCCTGTCACACTAAATAGAGCTACATTGTAAACCTTAGATCTACTCTTACTGATAGGATCGCCTTGTTTTGCCATTTGCACCATAAAGACCCCCAAAAGGGACACTGTATTGTGACCTCTACTCTTGAATTATTCAAGAACTTAATGACATTTTCCATTTTAAAAAGGGAACTAATTGCCATGGATGTAAAGCATGTGACCTTCTCTCGGTGCCCAGTATGAGAATGTAACCATCTGTATGTGCATACAGGAGCTGCAGAAAGCAGGCAAAAATAGAAGAAAGATGTAAACATAAGTGAGCTCCAAATGGACATGAAATTAACCACATTATTTAATTCCACCCCAAGACATTACATAATTTTCCAGAAAGTTCTCTTATCTTACCTAGAATCTTTATAAAATCAGCCATCAACTCAAGCCCGTTTTTTGGGTATGGCATGACTTTTTAGCTAAGACAGTAACATTTGAATTTGTGAAATCCAGTGTGTCTTCATTAATGGGAAACTACTTGGTGTGATATCAAACAAAATATCTAATAATCTGCTCTCCTTTTTTTCCCTGGCCTTTCTTAATTTCATTTTTTTTTACCTCAATAGGAAAAAGAAACTCACAACTGTAAAGAAATTGCACCTCAGTATTTAGTATTTGAATCAGGCTTAAGTTTCCAGGATTTTCCAAGCTCACATTGAAATTCTTCAAGACCAGAATTCTCACTCTTCAAATTCCTTGAAAATGGATGCTTATCTTTCCTCAAAGTCAAAAGACTCCTAGTGTATTTTCTGCTGTCCTCTCACTCTTTCCCTGACTTCTAGAGGAAAGCAAAAAGAAAGAAAATGTTCTTTGGCTTTGTAATTTCACAGTGTGCAAAGATGCTCCCATACTTTTCCTAATCTATCTAGTAAGTCCACAGCCAATGTTAACCATTTTAAAAGGGTGAGTAAATTGGGAAATAAAACACATTCCCCAGGCTGGGCTGCAAATACTTCTTTTGAACTTTTAAGTGATGCTTTTCAACAAGGAATCATCATTTGGGCAGAGAACAGTCAGTTCCTTTTTAATAACCACACCATGGCTTCACTGAGAAATAAGTAACTTCTCTCTGTGAGGCTGTGTTAATTCATATCTCCATTTTGTAGAGTTTGTGGAAAAGAAAATAAAGTACATTTGAACACCCGACTCGATTCTAATGGATCCCCCATTACATCAACCTATTCTACACCATTGCTGCCATTGCAGTTTGGAGTCCTGTGCAAAACAGAGTGTCTGACACTCCATCTGTGGAAGGATATTATTTTAAAGGAGTTTGTCATAAAGCTGCTATTACTCTCACGTTATATAACAAAACAACTGCTTTCATATTTCTTCAAAAGAAACTTGTTTCCTTCCTTGGTATTATGTCCTCTTACATACATGTGTACAGTAACATGGCAGAAAAAAGGAGTAAGGACACATAGTTCTTATTGTTAAATAATAAGGACATACTTAAGGAATAAAATTTGAAACATTTTCAAACCCAGCAAAGTTGCAACAGATACAGAATGAACAAAGATCCTCCTCCTGGCAAGTTTCCTGTGCAAAAAGTGACATGTGATGGGTCAAATGTTAATTTCATTTTACTGATTTTTTTTATTTAGTTCTCCACATTTGAAATTTTTTTTGAACAGCTCAAGGTAGACAAGAAGACAGAGATGCAATTATAGGATCTCTCACAGCATGTGTTAGATGCTGTCTAGCATTCTATAGTATTATAATCCAATAATTTTTCCACAGTGATCATATGTGTTCAAAATGAAAGTTTGATTCACCGTCCAAACTGTCACCCTGTGTAAATTATAGTGATTTTTTTTCATAGTAAAAAAACAGCGTTCTTTTTTTTTTTTAAGATTTTATTTTATTTATTTGACAGAGAGATCACAAGTAGGCAGAGAGGCAGGCAGAGAGAGAGGGGGGAAGCAGGCTCCCTGCCAAGCAGAGAGCCCCATGCAGGGCTCGATCCCAGGATCCTGGGACCATGACCTGAGCCCAAGGCAGAGGCCTTAACCCACTGAGCCACCCAGGCACCCCAAAAACAACGTTCTTGATCTAGGACCACTTAAATTGTAAATTGTAAATGCTGTCTCCTGATTCTCTTTCTAGATTGCTTCCTCTTCCGAATGGATTTCTGTGTTGACAATTCAGAGAGCTGGGAGGAGGGATTTTATCTTCACTGAGCTTGAGTGGATGATTCTAGAGGGGTGTGCAAGAGATTCTAAATGAGGGCCTTATTTCACCACGTTCCCATCCTCACCTCCCCCTGCCCGCCAAAAAGCAAAAGAAACAGCTTTGAAAAGCATTCCCAGTTTGGCTTTTATGAAGGGTAAATTAAGATGCCTTTCCCATGGGGCAAGAATGGAATTTTAGTTCCTCATCTGTAAAATGGGTTCCTTCTTTCTCCATCAAGCCTGGAGTGAAGAGACACAGTGGGGCTTTGTGATTGTGTCTCTTGGCCTTAATGGAGATCAACAACACTCTGCACTTTGGTTATTTTCCAAGATTCTGTGCACACACTGGAAGGGAAAAATGAGGCAATTATTCAGGGGAAAATAAGGTTAAGATACCAAGGCAGATATACTATCAAGCCAGCCTGTCCTTATGCATGTGGAATTTCTTCAGTTTTCCAGGCCCCATTAGGCTTTCAACAGCTGCGGTGTGCCAACAGCCTGGGGTGCTTGTCTTTTTCCATTTTTACCCCCTGCCAGAAAGACCTATGTACATATATTTTCATCCCCATTCCTGAATTTGCTTATACCCTTTGTCTCCTCCTCTAAAGATTTTCAACTATTGATGTATGGAAAACACCAGAGCTAGCCAAAGTTGATGATAACTTTCTTATTCTACTTATCTGAATGTATGTGCTTATATATATTTATTGAATTTCTGACTATCCATTCTTCTTCCCCTGGGAAATAACATCAAGAAAGCTCAACTCTGACACAGTTACTAAAAACACCTTTTAAAACACCTCCCTTTCTTCTGTTTAGTAAATATTTATCTAACAACATGGATTGTGGTCTGACTCTGTGTCAGGATTCTGCTATTGCATGGAAAGTTGCCCATGACTAACAAAATGGTTATAAAGTTACTCAGCAGTAGCATTTTCCAGCACAAGCAGGTGTGGCCATGGAAGTAGAAACATCTGGTTCTGGTGTTCAGGGAGTCGTACAAAACTCTTAAAAGATTTTCCATAGGATGGGTGAAGCTCGTGTGCTATACTGGTCCTCTATGATGCCGATTAAGTGTTTGAATCATAGAGTAATAAAGTATGTATAAAATATATCTTCACTGAGGCTGAATGTTCTAGGCATAGAGAGACATCAATTTTCTAATGAGAATATAGATACTCTTCAAAACATACCATTGGGATGTAGTTCACTTTTCAAACAAAATTCGGATGACTACCTGATTCTCCTTGACTGCATTCTTATGTTTTCTCTAGATTTGCTTATTCCCAGCAACCAGAACAGAAAGATGAGGTGGAGGAAGCTACTGTTTTTCTAAGAGTCCCACGTGTTGGAAAGTACATGAGCTTCTCCCCAGGCTGAACTTTGACCATCACAAGAGTGTCCCCAACAGGCCATACCTCTGCTGTCAGATTCAAATTGCTCCTGGATGCTTTCCTCTGAGTTTTCAATGCGTATCAACTGAGGAATGAGACACAAAAGCAGACTGTTAATAGGCGATGGCCCAAGTCCAGATGGGTGCTATGTATGCACCTGGAGCTCCCAAGATAAAGGGAAGGGGGCACATGGAAATCGAGACTTGCCACCTTGGACCAAACTACCAGACCCACAAACCATCAGAATATGTCAACAAAAGATGTTAAAATATGAAAGTGTTGATTTGCCCTGCAGTGCAAATGGAAGTTGTGACGGTCAGGTTGCCTGAGTAGACATTTAACCTTCTGTGAAGTCTCTTACTATGACTAATAAAGCTTACTGTGAGTAAATAATGATGAGTGGCCAATTTTTATAAAAATTCCTGGCCTAAAAGTGAGGGACTATCTTAAGATGTCATTACTTTTCAGTGACAGGGAAAAAATCCACAGACTCAGAGTGATTGCTTAGGGTGAAAGGTGATCCAGTATTCATCCCTTGTGGGCCTTTCTTTGCTGGCTGATAAAATTTTTTGGCCCCTGTCTCATAGAAAGCAGAGTGGGTTAGCATGTACATAGGCCCTATGAGCTCCCTGGAGCAGCAGAGCAGGTGCACTTTCCCCAAGGAGCCCTGACCCCAATGGGACCCATGAACAGCCCAGGGCACACACACCAAGGCCTCTGCCATCTCCCCATCACGGCACACACATGGTACACTGGTGATGACACATTCCGAAAGGAAGGGAATCATGGGTCTCAGGGATGGTCAGCTCCGGGACAGTTGTATTACTCTTAGTGCCATTTTCCATTATTGGGGTGAGGTAGGGCATCGAAGGGACAGAGTTCAACCTGTTTCAAGTGAAAAAATGTCAACCCCAAGGCCCACAGAGCACCTCTCCTTTCCTTTTGAAGACTGAGTGTCTTTCACAAGCTGGCCATTTGCTGCATGGGGGTTTCTAACATAATGTGATTTTTTAGTGTGCTTTGTCTCCGTGGAGAGGCTTCAGAAAGCCCTTGAAGTCCTCAGCCTTAAATCCATGTTAATAGGGGAAGTCTTTTTTTTTTTTGTGGGGAGATTGGTTGGGAGAAACATTGACCCAGACTGCACTCTGGGTAAACTAGGGCAAAAGACCTGATATCATCTTCTGGGTACTTATTAACCACTGCTCATTTGTGGGATCAATATTTCCAGCAAAGGAGTCAACACTCAAGATACACCACTACGTACGTCTCATTTTTTTCCTTGACACACAATTTATTTTATAAATGCATCTGCTGGAGAAGAAAAGGCAGTAGGAAGGACTGTGTCTTTTATCTGAGGGATATGCAAAGCACATTTATTTTCAGCTTTTATCTCTGGAATTGTATGTTGATCCCATACATATAGATTGATTTTGTTCAGGTAGATAATGAAAAGTCAAGTGGAAAATTACACAATGGCACTCACGATCCTAGTCTTATATCGGTATATAAATTGGTTTATTATTTCATTCTATTAAAGAGGTGTTTTTTTTTTTTAATACCAGGAAAACTTCACAATGCATCATGTTGTCAGCTTCACTGAATTTTCTTTTGAGGGAGGAGGTAGAGAAGGGGAGTAGAGGGAAGCCATTTATTCTGCTCTCTTTTCTAATTGTATTGGCTAAGTGAGCTTCCACAGAGGAGTATCCTTGCAAATCCTTTCCCCCAGCCCACTTTAGGGTCACAAACACAGTTTCTGTAACTCCGGGGCCTTTCTGGGTCTGAACAAAGATGTTCACGATACATGTCCTTTTCCATAAGTGGATTTTTTTCCACCCCAGGCAATTCTAAATTTTGTCATGATAACTGAAAAAGGCGAGCCCCTCCCCGGAGTACCAAGAGACCAGGGGCGAGAGGGTGGTGGCCGGATAAAGGCCACCACCAAGGGACAGCTTGGAGCCAGAATCCTAGAGGAAACGTTATTAATAAACATCTTCTGGACATTTGGTAGCCCGTAGAGCTTGCTCCAGCTTAAAGCAATTAATTCAGGACACTGACATAAACTCTCCAGGTCTTTGACAGCTTGGAGCCGAAATAAAAATGCTAGTTCTCCCGGGAAGAGAAGAGGCTGGCTAGCTCTTTTCTGGACTGTTTGCTTATAGGCCCAGAGAGCAACCTTCCTTGCAGAATGAAATGCAAGGGCACAAACAATGTACCAGGGAGAGAATAGAAGATGGGAATGAACAGTTTGAACTATTTGCTCAGCAGAAGGGCACCACAATGCTGGGGTAGTGGTTTTCCCATGCATCCACTCTCCCTTCTTTGGGGTCTTTTGTTGTCCCCTGTCTCCTTTGGCTAGATAAGAGCACAGCTGCAGCATTGCAGCTAAGTAAGGCTGTACTTATCCCCCTAAATCTCGGGGTGTCTTTACTGTAATGGGTTAGGCTCAGCTCTCTTTTATTTTACAAGGGGATGGTAAGGGAGAGAATGGAAGAATGGAGTGGGGGAAGGGTGGGGGGGGAATAGGACTGTGACATGGTTTGTATCTGATTCGTGATTTTTTTCCTTCCTTTCTTAAATCCAGGCAGTGATCAGATATAGTCTTTTTGGGGCATTTAAGTAGAAGGGTTCAGTGATTTGTACTGGTTGCTGGACCAATATGTTGTTTTTGGGGAAAGAAGCAGAAAGAGGTGTGTGTATAGTGAAGAGAAGTGGGGGGTTTGAGGCAAAATTTTTGGTTTAAACAATCAGGCTTCTCTGGTTGTTGGAAACATGGGAAAGTTGTGAATAGGCAATTTAAAAACTGTGTTCATTGATGATCTGTCACTTCTGAAAATCATTTTGGACTCCTAACTTTTCCAAATGTATTTTGTTCAGAATAGGAGTGGATAGAGGTTGCTGGAATCAGAGTTAAGACTAGGATGATCTGGAGATGAACATAAAATGTACTTTTGTAATTGCCATAAATTATAGCACTGATCAGAGTAAATGTCACCTAAAATATAATCAAATGTTCTTTCACATTTGCTCTTTTAAAGACAGAGCCTATTTTAAATGCCGTAAGAGACAGTAGACATGGTAATAATACAAAAACAAGCACAAAGTACGGTTTACATTAAATTCATTTTAAAGTTAGAATCTAACACGGGTTTGCAGTCCTGTGTGTGTTCCAACTCAGTGGGTTTTGCCACCAATGTTGGTTTTGGGAGCCAGGCCACAGTGCTTAATTCTATTGTAATAAGGTTTATTTAGCCTGAATGGTTTTATAAGGTGAAAAGGCAAAAAGTTGAACAGGGAAGAAAATTCATGGTTTACTATGATTCTATTAATTGTTCGCAGGCCAGAAACCCACCTGTGGGAAGTACAAAGTTTCAATGCTGTTTTGTTTTTTTGGTTTTTTTTTTCACACTGACAAAACTCACAGGGAAAAAAAAAAACACCCTTCTGTATATTTTTCCTGCTGGGTGGTCAGAAGGAAAGGCCACGAAGCCAAAGGCCTCCCATTGAGACAGTGCTCTACGAGAGAGCCGACCTCACGTGCCGCCGCTGCAGGAGATGAGAGCACCTGTCGGGTCTCCGCCACTCCTTGGTGAGCTCTGCGCCTGCGGGGGCCGGAGCGGGGTGGGGGGGGGGCAGCCACGTACCACCCTCATGGCAGGGGACAGAGACTTCCTCCCCACGAACTCCCCCTCCCCATCGCCGGGTAACGCCCACCCCATATGCCCACACGGGGCTCAAGACATCCTGCAAAATGTCGTGTGGTCACTGTCCAGTAGAGATGCTAAGTAGTTTTAATGCCAGTGAGTATTAAATTTGTTTTAAAAAGGTGTGTGAGTGTGTGGGTGTGTGTTCTGCCCTGCAGGGAAGAAGGGAGAGAATGTGAGGGGTGGAGGTCGGCGGCGGGGGTGGGGTGGGGGGGTGGGGGGTGTTTCTATTTAGACATTTGCAAATGTGTGATGGGACCATGAAAAAAGATTCTTTAATATATGTCATTTTTGCTATGCTTTTTTGTAAACATATATGGATGGCATAACCTTTTTTTCCCCTATAAGAATTGTAATAAAACTATCAAGTACAAGATGTTATGCATTTGTTTTGCAAGCATAGATTTTAAAATTTTGTATTTAGTACAGAAATACTGCCACATAATAAAGGACAAGCACATCTTCTTTCTTAATTACATGCTTAGATTAAATGTATACCACCTTTATAAAAACTGAGGCCAGGTGAAGGAATCATAGTCTGCTTGGGTAAATGTACTTCTTTTCTCCTCCTTAACTCTTGACATGAAGAAAAACTTGTCCAAGGAAAAATTTTCTTCCATGGCATTTTAAGAGTGATCTGAAAAATCGTATTGAAGCTCTGTGGAAATGGCTTTTCTCTTTTCAAGATCATGGATTTCCACAAAAAGGGAAATGGGTTTTTTGTTTTTTGGGTTTTTTTGGTCAATTTCTGCAAAGAATGCCCGTTCAGCTGGTATGCAGCACAAAGCTGCATGCATTGAGAGGCCTCTGAGGGAGAAGGAATGCCACAGTGGAGGGCAAAGGCACAAATAATGAATCAAGTTTAAAAGACTGTGGTCAGCAGCAAGGAGCAAGTGATACTGATCTTATATGAGACGGGCTTGGACATCACACCAGCTGCCACGGGGTTTGATTAATGAGGCATTAAGGAGATCGAGTGACACTTACAGCTAGTTACTTATGGTGCTAATTTCAAAACACTTTGCAATAGACAAAGAGACTCTGCTCATAATGCAAAGTAATTTGTGGTGTGTTCCTGGTGAATGCATTTAGTGAAGCAAATATAGTTATGCAGAATTTAAATTAAGGTTGACACTAAGGTAAACAGAGCCCAAGAACCACTGTCCAATAATTTGATGAGGACACAGGTTTTAATCAAGCCTCTTCCACTAAAATAGCAATTTAAATCCCCATCGTTTAAACTGGATAAAATGCTTAACCATGAAGGTTAGGGGAAAAATAGAAATTTACTAGAAAAGATAAAAGAAACACAATATCTCTGGGGAAACTGTGACTATATTTTGACCCAATCGAGCGTTATCCATGTTGATTTAAATATCAGATTGATTCCAGAGCTGGATTCTAGGAATTTAAGGGCATTTGCCATGTATCTTTTTTGTTGTTGTGAAATTATGGCTTAATGCATTCTGGTATTATTAATTTTAGAATAAAAATTATCCTGCTAATGAGGAAATGGAGACTCCGAACAGATTCTGAATCTCCAGAAGTATTCATTTTATTTATTCAAAGGAGAAATATCACCCCCCACGGGCCCCACAACTGATCTGTATTTCAACTGAAATTTTCCAAATTGACTGGGGGTGGTAAGAATAGAGGCAAGCCTGGTACCTGGAGCTGGCCTGCCTACTCAGAGGGGTACCTTTTCCAGGAGGAACCCGCACATTCATATATGGCTTTTCTCCGGTTTGCTAGTTTATTTATCTTACTAAAAATCATTTGGGGAGGAAGGTGGTCAGTCCAGGCATTAACATTAATTAAAATGCCAGCCACCCACATTCCAGGGCCTGGGAGGTCTGGTGTATCAGAAACAAAACAAAATAGCAGTTTACTCTGTCACAGCTCCTGGAAGGAAAAAGCAGTGAAGGCTAGAAACAAAATATCCCAGGACTTTACTGTTGGCAATGGAGTAGGAGGGTGAAGGCACCTACATTGTGATCTGACTGTTCCAGATCATGTTAATGATGTATCTTCTGGGGAAGAATTTGTACAGAGGTGTGTTTTTTTTAATATTCCAAAGAAAGGGCCCAAAACAATGTAGAAAAAAAATGTGTTAAATATTATTTGTTAAATGTAAAGTGTTCTGAAAGGCCCTTAGCAGTAATTTTCAAGGTCACCCATCTTATGGAACTTAGTCCAGGGCAAAAGGTGAGGGGAAAACTGGAGACTCAGATTTTGGGGAGAAGAACTGAGTATTTACTTTGATCCTGGTCCCATCTACATGGCAACAGGTCCTGTACATGGTGAATAAATGAGGCTTCTAAGGTCAGCTAGGCAGTAAGGGCAGGGTTATCCCTCTCTGATCCCAGAACCAGTGTTCCCTGTTGTCGGCCTCAGCCCCACAAAGGACGTGTCCTATTGCAAAGAAGCTGCTGTCCCTTTCTCCGCTACTCCTTCCTCTGTGGTGGTTGAGTGGACTGTCAGTGCTGCTTTGGGAAGACTCCACTTCAGGTGCATGACCGAGGAATACCGAAGGCTCAGACTCCCTTCCTCCAAATATGTTTAAGAGGGGAAGGGACCTCTGATCATCTTCATCCCTCCAGAGTCAGAGTAAAGGGACTGAAAATTCATCTGTGTGCATCACAGCTGCAAAGATGGGGATTCTGAAGGTAATGGGGTTTGTATTCTCTGTGTTCAAAACAGACAAGACTCTTTGGCATCCTGATGTTGGGAGCTCAGGTGGAGAGGTGAGAGGAGATGCGCTGGGAGGTGGCTCAGAAGCCGCAAGGCTGAGGCTCACACACTGGGCATGCAGCCTGCAGGCTCTTTCTCCCGTCTACTAGAGGAGAAGCCACAAAGAGCAGAGTGGGGTGGTAGGAGGGGAGGAGAGAAGTGTTCAGGACCAACACTGCATGTCAGAGTGCCTTCCTGAATAATGTAAGGAATATAATTTGTTGGGCGATGTCTTTGGGGGCCTCCTAGGTTTGGGGACATATGGAGTTCCTTCTGGGCTCTGATTCACAGACTCTTCACCTCATCTTTGATGCCTACTTTGTGGAGTGCTGTCCCTAAGGGCTGTGATGCACTTGGCATTGACACACAATGTTGATTTCTGCCCTTGGGAGGCATGGCCCTGCCTGACCTATGTGGCAAAGTCACATCTCATGGCAGTTGTAAGCTTTGGGGACAGAGGTAGGTGCAGCTCCTCTGGGGACAGTTCTGTTAGTCCCTAGTGGGGATGGCAGTGAGCAGCCCCATGGTCTTTCTCCTCCTCCCTGCCCTCTCTTCCCCTGTCCCTCACTCCTGCTTCTTGAAATCCTGTTCCCAGGGAGCCACATGCACACATGTCCTGCTTCCAGCTGGAAGAGCTGTCCTCCACTAATCTCCCCATGCTCTCTGGGCTGGCCAGTCAGTCCATGTGGGAGGAGCAATGTGGGAGAACCACTTTGCTATCCCCTTCACTTTATCCTTCTAAACATAAATCTGGAGACTTCGTGCCTCTGAACTCACTTGCCACACACTCTTGGCTGCATCTTATTCTTTTTTGCACTGATGCATTGATGCAGAATTAACTGGGGTGGTTGCATTTCACTCTCAGCTCCTGGGAAGTAACATGGGTGAAGGTTTGTAAATGCCAACCCATCACTTTTGTCCCTTTCACTCTCTGTCAGAGGATAAAACAAAACAATTTCATAGACCATTGTTAAAAAAAAAATTGGCTTCACAAAATTCCCTGGACAAAACTGACGCTGGTGGTACATTTTGGACTCATTTCTTTTTATGGAAACATGGGGCACAATTGGGTGTGGCAAGACTAACAGGCTGTCAGCAGTCAGCTCTCTACCTTCACTGAGAAGGACTCGCATTCTTTTGCCTACTCTGTGAAAGAAATCCAAACCTGTTTCTCCTGCCCTACCTCTCGATTTGGAATCCCAGTGCAAATCCCAACATCAACAAGGTTGCTATAGTTTTTTTATGATTATCTTAAGAATTTGTCTCAAGTGAGGCTCGAGTGTTGCCAGGGGAAGGCGCTGAGATCACACTCAGTTCAGCACACATTCCCCACTTTCTTCCTTCCTGTCCCTTGCACTCCAAACGCCACCTCCGGGCACACAAAACTTGCTTTCTTATAAGAACCACAATTTGCATGTAATTCTGGGCCTAGAGTCCTCCACTGATTTCCTCTTAAACCGAAGAGGGATGACAAAGTTCTTCTCATCACCTTTAAAGCAGTCTCCGTTCCCAATAAACACTGACTCCTTCCATGGGACCCCCTGGACGGAGCCCTTGGCCCCTTCATGGAAGGCGATCCACTGAGAGGCCCTGGTTCTTTCCAGGTACCAGGAGACCTAGACAGCCATCCCAATGGATGCCTAATTCTGCATGCTTGTGTGCACTATTCCTCGTCAAATGCCAGTGCTTGCACTGGGTCACTTCTCAGTGAGGTAGTTGGGAGGGGTGAGACCCTTGTCTCACATCAGAGTTAATTTTGCATCAACATAGGTATGAATGGGCTGGCAGACAGCTTTTTTTTGGTCTGGGAATGTCCACTGACAAATAGGTTGAGTGACAGGCCAGAGGAATTCTACATGGAAAGTCTAAACTAAACTGCTGATATTTATTATAGTGTACTGCTTCGAATAAGCATTTTGGGGGCCAGTTCCAGGCCCGAGTGGTGTCTCTCAGACCTAATTTCTAGATTACACTCTCTGTTCTCCTCTTTCCTTCTTCCTCACCTCCAGGACTCAGGTATGGGCTCCTAGTGTGTCTCCTGAGTCTTCTCAGGGCTCAAGTTTCCGCTCACCCCCCCAACCGGCTCTGCTATGCACTGTATCATTAATAATATTGATCATATAGCAGAAAGCATAATTTTGACTTATTCTACAGAATTCTTTATATGCATGGGGGTGTTGCCAGCTCCACAGCCCCTGTGTGTTTGCTCAACCAATTTATTATATAGGTACTGAAGGACTGGAGTATTTTCCAGATAAAGAGGTTAATATTCTATTTCTTTAAAATGCACATGACTCAGCATTTTAGGATATCTCTGAGCCATGTGTGTACTTGTTATTTACTAGCCGTTTTCTAAGAAATATCTTGAGATGAGAGGGTGGATTCTGATGGCTTAGGGAAATTTCTGGGGTTATCTTAGCACACCAGTTATCTGTAATTTAGAGCAATACCAGTTGGGGTGTCCATTGGCCTAAACCAGCAGGACAGTTTTCACGCTCTTGTGAAATTTCCAAATCACGTTCCTTTGTTACTTGAGAGTCAGTTGGCAACATCTCAACTCTGACTTTCTTTAATTATTTACCAAATCCTGTTAATTCGTCTTTCGTAATGTTATATTTATCACTGCTTTTCCATTCTCCCTGCCAGCACCTTCATATTGGCCCTTTATGACAAGAAAAATCAGCTTCCTGTACCACCTGTGTTACTACCAATAGTTGGTTTCTGGAAATTTGTGTCCAGGCCCACAGAGGCGGAGAGTTTGAACAAGCAACTTATATCAAATTATCACTTTTTAGGAGGCATTCTAAACCGATCATTTCAATGTCAGTGACAGACCACATTCTGAACATTGCTTTCATCTTAAAAATATCAACTACGGTTTGTCATGGATATGAACGTACATATTTTTTTAACTTAAGGAATATCAATTTTTATATATACTGGACCTAGTATGTATAGAATCTTGAATTTTTTTGCTGTTCAAAAATAGATTAGATTTTCTATAAGAGAGTAAGAACTTGTATTTCCTCACCAACATAGGGAAAGGAATTGGGAACTCATCATAGATGGATGGGGTAGGTGTCTCTGGACCACACATTAGTCTGGACATCACAAAGAGAGAGGTCATAAGACATTTGTACCTACCAATATGATATAATAGAAAACACACATTTTTTGACAAAAATGAAATATGAACCACATAAAACCTCTGGATCTAACTCCCAGAAATGTAGAGAACTGAAGAAACTGAATAGCATCATTTGGGAGTTGTCAGTAAAATCCAGATGGTGGGAAACAGGATATATTAAACATATCACCTTGTTTCTTCAACACATAATCATATGTTAATAAAAACATTAAAAAGAGAGAGGGAGAACTTACAGATTCAAACATATAGAAAATGTATGTTAGCCATTTGCCACATGTGGACTTTATCTGGATCTTGATTTCAATAAAACTCCCCCTTCCACTTCTCTAGTCCCTGTAATAGTATTAGATAATTAGAGAAATCTAAACATGTATGAAGTACTCAGGAACTATTGTCAACTTTTTAGATGTAGCAATGGCATGTGACTATACTTTTTAAAGTCTGTATCTTTTAGAGTAACATTAACAAAATTATTTAAGGAAGGAGTGACTTAAAATGTAGAATTAACTTCCAAATGAAGCAGCTGGGGTACACAGTGGATGGAAGGAAGGTAAATCAGGATTGACCATGGGTTGGAAATTCTGGGAGTGGAGTGATGTGATATACTTTTGTCTTTAATGTGTTTGAAAATTTCCAAAATAAAAAATGAAAAAAAAAATGGGGCTCACATTTGTTAAGTTCTTCTCTCCTCAAATCTCTCAGCAGTTTCATATTAGAGGTGGACTGGAATCTGAGTGGCCATCTTCCTGTCCACTGAAGCCAGATGGTCTTCTCCTAGACTCTTGTCAAGGTCCCTCCTACTGGTAACTGCTGACCTAGTCGAAGTTGTCTAGGTGATGCTGTGACTAACTTACTCCTTATGTCCTTTTCAACTCCCCACTCTTTAGTTTGCTACCATAACACACACCACATCACAAACCCAACGGCCATCTCTCTGTGAGCATGACAGTGATGGACACCATTCATCAGTGTGTCCTTCTTGAAACTTCCTTGCTTTCCATGATGATGCAGCTACTGATTTTCTTCTGATGTTGTTATAATTGTTTCCTTAACTCACTGCTCATCATCCTGCTATTGGTTCACAGAAGCCCCTCTGTGGCTCCAGGATTCAGCTCCCTGTTTGTTTGTTTTTTCTCTTGACTCTTCCATCTAAGAAGCCACACCTGCTCACCATCACCTTTATGGAGGGGACCTCCACCCAGCCTCTGGCCTTGCCTCCCTTCTGAGTTCTTTAGTCTCACCTCTTCAGGTGCTTGTCAGACATTTCTTCTATTATCCCTAGACATCATTCCTTCATACCCAACATTTCCACAATCCCCTTTCTTGTTTCTTGAGGCACCACATTTACTGTTAGCTCTTCTTTGTAATGTCTCATCTCCCCTGTTCATCTCCTCTTCCATCCTCACCTCCAACACTCATGTCCAGGCCCCTCTGTCTTTCCTCTTTTCTGGGTTTTCCCAGCATCTTTCACTCTGTGGCTTGACATCTGGAACATATTCCCAAGCCTCTCTGTTCCTGTGCTCACCAAGGCCATCAGAGTGATCCTGTCTCTTGCAAGATGAAATTCTCAATTTATTTCTTCAAAATTTTCTATCTGATGTCAAATGCTAGTTCAATTACCAGGCTCTACACTAACCTCCTCAGAGACAACGTCTTCCACCAGTCCTGAACCTGAACTTCTGAAGGGTGAATCCACCTATGATTCAAGACAGCTTACTGGAAGCCATAGATGGGGTCTCCATAGTCTGAAATGGTTAGCTTGGCTTACCCAACCTTAACTTGGCATGTAATGGAAAGGCCACTCTAAGCTGGCCAGACCTCTACTGTTCACAGCCTTAAGCCAGTGTTCAAACTCTATTTAAAAATGAAGACAGACCGAACTTGGATGCCCACCTTCCTGAATAAAGTTGAGCACAGTGTTGGGCCTTAAAACTTATAAGAACTAATTTGCTAAATTCATCCATAGGTATTTTTCTCTTTCTTGGAGAAGAACACAAACATTTTAGAGTTGAGGGTATCTCACTCATCTCATGGCTCTCAGTCCTCAGCACACTGTGGGGAACAGAAAGTATTCAATAAAGATGGTTAAGTAAATGAACCATTCATGACTCTCTTCCCCTCATCCAATCCTAAACCCAAACCCCTCCTCACAGGCACAGGTGTAAAGATGCCTACATACTTGCACATGTTAGCAGATTTTCTGAGAGATGCCCACTTTTAAATGGTCTGCCATTTTTCTCCTAGTAAGTACACTGGTCAGATTATGTACTTGTATTTATTTCTTTTCTTTTCTTAATAACTAAAAGTTTGTAGCTACTAATGCCCTTTGCCTACTTCACCTGCCCCTCTCCTCTTCTCTCTTTTGGTAACCACCTGTTTGTTCCCTTTATCTATAAATCTTTTTCTGTTTGCTTTGTTTGTTCATTTTGTTTTCAGATTCCATATAAAAGTGAAATCATATGGCATTTGTCTTTCTCTGTCTGACTTATTTTACTTAGCCTAAAACCCTCTTTTTAATGGCTGAGTAATATTCTATGGTTTATACACTATATCTCCTTTATCTATTCGTCTATTGATGGACACTTGAATTGCTTCTGTACCTTGGCTTTTGTAAATTATGCTATAGGAGTGCATATATCTCTTTGGATTGGCATTTTTGTTTTCTTTGGATAAATGCCTAGAAATGGAATTGTTAGATCATATGGTAATGCTATTTTCAATTTTTTAAAAAAAGATTTCATTTATTTATTTGACAGAGAGAAATACAATGAGAGAGGTAACACAAGCAGGGGGAGTGGGAGACGGAGAAGCAGACTCCCCTGCTGAGCAGGGAGCCCAATGCCAGGCTTGATCTCAGGACACATCCAAATCATCTTCCACAGCTGTTGCACCAATGTACACTTCCACCAGCAGTGCACAAGGGTTCCCTTTTCTCTACATCCTCACCAACACTTGTCATTTTTTTTGTCTTTTTGATAATAGCTTATATGACACTTATGAGGTAATATCTCATTGTGGTTTTGATTGGCATTTCCCTGGTAATTAGTGATGTTGAACATCTTACTGTGTGCTATGTACTCGTATTTCTTGGTTTAAAAAAAATACTAAGTGGGACACACTTTTGGTTTGCATGCACTGGAACTGTCTAGATGACACCCCTCACTGACCTAGGCAACTTGGAGGTGGGTGTGGAGGCCCATAGGGAGGACTGAATGGGTGGGTGCTGGGAAGATGTGTGGATCTTTGTATATAAACACCCAAGCCTAAACCCACTACCCTTCACTTCTCCAACACATCTCACTTAAGCTCCCCTTCCCCTTTCCAAATGTTCTCTGAAAGGTAATTTCATTTCTTTTCTTCTCTTATTTTCAAAGATTTATTTATGTATTTTGAGACAGAAAGAGAAAGAGTGAGCAAGCATAGAGAGGGGCAGAAGGAGAGGGAGAGACAGAATCTCCAGCAGACTGCGTGGTCGACACAGAGCCAGACTAGAGGCTCGATCTCACGACCCCGAGATCACATCCTGAGCAGAAACCACTAGTTGGCTGCTCAATTGCCAGAGCAAGCCTGGTGCCCCTGAAACATAATCTGTAAACTTATGTAAACTTATGTATATGCTAAACATTGAAATTGAAAGAAAACTTTCAGTGCTCCAACATTTTTTTATAAAACATTACATGTTTTTATAAAACATATCTGGACACTTGTCCTGCTTTTATTGGTGGTACTACCTTCTATTCTTGAATCCAGGTAGACAGTGAGACTGGTTTAACCATCTTGCTTCCTGCTGTGTTCATAAACTCCAGAGCAGTGCTTGGCACAAATGAGTCACTCAGTAAATGCTTGTGAATGCTGAGCAAATGGCATCCCTGTGCCCAGCTGTGACTGACTGTAGGAAGAGCCATTGTCTACTCTTGGTTTTCACATTGTCAACCTGATGCCACATCCTCTTTTTCTGCTTCTGCTACCAGCCCCTGGGGCAAGCTTCTCATTACTGTAACTAGGGCAGTAGCTCCATAATTAATCTCTCTGTATCATGTATGTGCTCATTTAATTTATCCTACCCACTGCTATAAACTTGGTATTCCTGAAGAGCAGTTAGAATACTTTCTTTCTCTACTCAAAAGCCATCAATGACTCCTGCACCTAATGTGTCAGCACCAATGCTTCTAATTTTCTGGACTTACCACAATATAACAATTCAACACTTTCAATTTCATAGCTTACATCTTAATCTCTATAAATTCTATGCCCTAGCAAAATGGAAATATCTTCTGTCACCAGAGCACACTTTCTATTTCTCCACCTTAAACTTTTTCTTCATGTGTTTCACAGGACCTAGAAACTCTCCTTTCCAAGTGTACCTGTTGAGATCTGCCCATCGCTGAAGGTCAGGCTTGAGTACCACCACATCTGTGAGTCTTTTCAGATCAAGCCTTCCTAAAACTTTGTGTCCTTCTTAATGATATTTAACATATTTATCTTGGAATTGTTTTCTCTGTACCCATGTTTCTAGCCTGGAGCCTTGAGTAGAGCAAGTATTCCGAGATATGTATGGGACTGAACTCAGCACCAGTTATGTATCAAACCCTCTGGCAGATTCAGGGGATACTGGAAGAGTGACTTTCTGAGGGTGATACAAGAGGAAGTATGAAGAAGTATTATGTAAACCCAGAAGCAATACATGCATTTTAACAGTATAAAGACGATGATGAAGAAGATAGTGTTGATGATGGTGAATGTGTAGGATATTTGCATTCCCTCTCTGAGTCTATTCTCCATTTTTGTCATCCCACTCTGCCCCCTGGGAAGTTGATCCCTATGGATTTCATCAGCCAGACTCCCTTGCCTTTTGCTTTTCTCTTGCATTTGGCCAATAGGAGCTATGAGTAGAAAATCAGAGTGAGAGGGGAGTTTGGGGTATTTATTCCACCAGCTGTCTTTGCTGGGCTTCAGTCTGACAGTGGTTACATTCTAGGGGTCACAGTCCCTTTCAGCTAGTTCCCCCATTTTTAATTAGAGCTCCTGCTGGACTAGTCCTCCGACCCTGTCGTTAGAGCTCCTGCTGGACTCTAGTCACCACTCCCCACCTGGCTTCTTGAGGCCTAGGATGGTAGTGTCCCCCCATTGTTGTCAGACCTGGGTGTGTCACTAATAAGTTTGCTTAATCCTACCCTAACCACCTTTAAAATCTCTCCATAATTTCCTCTTTGCAGTGTGGCATTTGTGCTTCTTGCCAGGACCCTGACTCATGATAACTGATGAGGATGGCAGTAGTAATAGTGGTTGTGGTGTTTTTTCCTCCAAGCTGGTGGTCTGAGAATCCTGATGAACAACTGCACGTAGAGAGGCTGGCGAATCGTGGCAGAGACTAGCACGGTGTTCACTGTGTTGCTTCACATGTTACTGCCAGACTTTGTGGCTTAAAGCCATAACAATGATTTATTATTTCTTATAATTTTTGTGGGTCTTTAATTTACCCAGATACAGTGGGATGGTTTATTTCTACTTTATTATGTCTAAGGCCTGCCCTAGAAGCCTGAAGGTTAACTCACTTATAGGTCTGGAAGCTGCTTCTGGTTCTCATCTGGGGAATCATTTGGGGCTATCAGCTGGAGCATACACATGTATTGTCTTCATGTGGCTTGGACTTCCTCACAACATGGCGGCTGAGGTCCAAGCATTCACATTCAGAGACAGAATGAACCAAGCCAAAGCCATATTGCCCTTTAAAACCCAGCTTTAGAAGTCCTACAGTGTCACTTCTACCATGTTTCACTGGTAGAAGCAGTTATAAGTGTCCACCCAGTTTCAAGGGGAGGACAAATAACCCCATCTCTCAGTGGAGATATGTCAACCTCTGCGATTGATTGTTGATTGTACCATGTGGACTGAAGTGATGTAAGCAACTTCTGGACCTATGCATACATATTCATATGCCACCCACTCTTTCTTCCTATGCAGTGACAGCTATGCAGGATATATCTTGAAGATTACAGTAACACAAAAGTCAAGGACAACTTAATCCATATCAACCTTTGTAAGTGAGGTAAATAAACATTTAGCGTGTTAACTCTCTGAGATTTGGTGATTGCTCCAACAATTTTATCCAGATCCTAAAACTTCATCTGAGTCACTAGTTTCTTCTTCCTGTCTCATCAGCATCTATCAGGACCGCACAACTATGATGAAAGCAAGGGACTGGGGTTAGTTTCTTCTCCTTCCTCGTTATGTGTGTACCTCTCCCCACTCCAAGTTGTATTGTGCAGTAAAATGACTGGGAAGAAGGACATGGGACTGCCTAAATCATTGAAAAACAGGATCACTGACTGTGTCCAAAAAGGTCTTATCTAAGCCAAACAATGGAAAAGGTGAAACGTTAACATGAACACAGTAAATATTCAGTCCTTCTTTGGAGAATATTGAGGAAAAAGAGAATGTTGTGTTGGAAATGACTGACAGGTAGATGTCTGCAGGGGTCTTCCGCACCATGGAAGACTGTCTGGAGGAGAAAGTGTGCCTGATGTCCTTCCCAATAAAAAGCCTGGGTAAAAACATCTGTCAAGTGATATTTAGAACTGACATTTTCATAAGGATCCAGTCTATGGAGGGTTTTTGCAGGGCTTGGAAAAACACATTTTTCATTCTTCCTCCTCTCCATCTCCTGTAATTTAACGATGCTCACAGTGTTAAATGTATATTTAAAATGACATACTTTAAGGGTTACATTTTAGGAAGCTTTCTATTTGGAAACAATTTTGACAATAATAATGATCATTCCAAAAAGTAATATTTATTTCCTAAGCCCTTTGAGAGTAAGGTGGGTGCACACATCATGGCTCTTTACTCCTAAATATTTCCTATTTCCTTCTAAATGGACTCCAAGCTGGGGACCGAGACACAGAGTGATGCCCAATGTATGGCACTAAGCGCTTTGGGAAATGGAAGTCCAGGTTCTGCCTTTATTTTCCAGCAATTAGGATATTCCTGAAGAGGAATGTTGACTGAAAGATGCCCACATTAGAGGGACATAGAGAGACATCTGCTCTCTTGCCACGGGTGCTGCCTTGTCTAATATTTTCATGTTCTGCTTGGGTGATGAAATAGAAGGGATGTTTGCCGCCCTGCCCCCCATCCCATTCAGGGATACTGATTGGGAATGGGTGGATAACATAGTTTCTGGGTCAGAGAAAATCTTGATAAACTGGACCTTTACCAAATTAAATATAAAATGTATGTTATAGGGGCACCTGGGTGGTTCAGTCAGTTAAATATCTGCCTTCACTTGGGTCATGATCTTGGGGTCCTGAGATCAAGCCCTGGTCAGACTTCCTGGAGTCTGCTTCTCCCTCTCCCTCTGTGCTCTCTCTCAAGTAAATAAATAAAATCTTAAAAAAATAAAGTGTACATTGTATAAGCACAAAATTTCTACTGTATTACTTCCTAGGTTCTAAGAGACTTTTCTCTACCTTTCATTGTTTCTAAACTTCAGATGTCCCCTAAAATCTATGTCAAAGGCAACTAGCTGTGTAATAGTTAAAGGAGTTGTAGATAGAAAGCCTACCTGTATGCAAATGAAGGTCCAACTAATTGCCACCTGGGTTTTCTCCATCGTTGATTGCACTATACAGGAATAAATTTTCTTTGAGGTATAATTTACATACACTTATTTTTCTTATTGTATAGTTCCAGGAGTTTCAACAAATACACATAGTTATGTAACTGATAACAAAATCAATGTACGGAACAGTTCTATCCCCAAAAGGTACCCCTGTCATCAAACCCTTGTAGTCAAACCTCCCCGCTACAGCTTGCTTTGTATCCATATAGTTTTGTCTTTTCCAGAATGCCATGTAAATGAAAAATACACATATTTAATTGTGTTATATTTAGACTTTCTGAGTCTGGATTCTTTTGCTTAGGAAATGGATTTGAAATAAACCCATGTTGTTGTATGTATTAACAGGCTGCTCATTTTTTATTGCTGAGTCGTATTCCCCTGCATAGACATCTTGTACAATGTTCACCTGTTCAACATTTAATGAACATTTATGCTGTTTTCAGGTTTTAGTTATTATGAATAAGCCCATTATAAATATTCACATTCAAGTTTTTGTGTGAACACATGTTTTCATTTCTTCTGGGTAAATAGTTAGCCATATAGATGCATGTTTAATGTTTTAGGAAATTGCCAATTGTTTTCTTAAGTTGCTATACTGGTATGCACTTCAGCAGCAATGCATGAGAGTTCTGTATTTTGATATTACCAGCATATTTTAAAAAATTGAATATAAGCATGTTGGTATCTCATGGTGGTTTAAATTTGTATCTCTTTAGTGACAAATGATGCTGGGTATCTTACCAAATGCTGATTTGTCCATAAATCATCTTCTTTGGTGAAATGTGGGCTCAAATTTCTTTTAATTGATTGTTTTTTTCTTTTTATTAAATTTGAATGTTTTTAACATATTCTGAGTAAGTTCTTTATGTGTTTTGGAAATATTGTCCCCCAATTTGTGGTTCCTCTTCATTTTCTTAACAGTACCTTTTTTTAAAAGATTTTATTTATTAATTTGACAGAGAGAGAGAGATCACAAGCAGGCAGAGCAGCAGGTAGAGAGAAAGAGGGGGAAGCAGGCTCCCCACTGAGCAGAGAGCCCGATGTGGGGCTCGATCCCAGGACCCTGAGATCATGACCCGAGCCGAAGGCAGAGAGGCTTAAACCACTGAGCCACCCAGGGGCCCCTTAACAGTACCTTTTAAGAACAGTTTTCATTTTGATTAAGTCCACTTTATCAGTTTTTTCTTTCATTTGTTGTATTTTCAGTGTCATAGGTTAGAAATACAAGTCTAATGCAAGGTGACAATGATTTTCTGCTGTGTTTTTTTCTAGAACTCTTATAATTTTACATTTAGGTCTATGATCCATTTTTAGTTTATTTTTATATATGACATGAGGTATGGATTGAAGTGTACATTTGCCATGGTGACTTTTCTGTGTGTTTGATTTTTCACAAAGATTATATTGAGACTCTATTACAATATCCTGTCTGTTGGTGCCAGGTTGATTGTGGTTCACATTATGGACAGTATTTCCAAGGTGTGCTTCTAGGAAATTTAAGTGAATTTCAAACTCTGCAGCAGAAAGTAGCCAAGTGCAGAATGGAAGAGAAGTCTATTGCTCAGATCCCACGTTCAAGACTCTGTACACCCCAAAGCACTTCTAAGGACTTTTGAGGCTCTTCTGAGCAGTTTGAAAGCATTGAAAATGTGATCACTTGGATCAGGTCATGATCTCAGTGTCCTGGGATTGAACCCCACATCAGGCTCTCTGCTCAGCAGGGAATCTGCTTCTCCTGCTCCCTCTGCTTGTCCTCTCTCTCTCTGGGTCAAATAAATAAAATCTTTAAAAAATATTATAAATTATAACCATAAATATTATATTATACATTTGTCATTATATTGTAAAATAAATATTAATATAATCAATTAAAATTTAATTAATTAAAATATAATCAATTATTTTAAATTTATACTTAATTTAAATTTAATTATTTCAAATTTATATTTAATTATTTAATAAATTTAGTTACTTTGTTAATATAATTAATATCCTAAATAAGTACTATAAATATTTTATTATAAATCATAATTATAAATAATATTGATTAATAGAGTCTTCAACTGAAAGAAATGCAAGACTAAGGCAGCCTAACTTAGTTTTTATGAGAAAGACCTAGATGTGAAGGTGACCACATATTCCCCTAAATGGACAGTGTATCTCAGCTGTTAAGATAGGTCAGAATCATGGCATCCAGGTAGAAGGAGGCCCTAGTCCTATTGTTTTCCATACTGCCCATGCCACAATTGCATTGCTCTTAAGTTTTTGTGCAGTTTTAAAAACAGAAGTACTGATATAAGAATGAAGATGAGCAAGATCTTGGTTGGTTTGGCCTCAGGTGGGAGGGACAGGAAGGTGAGAGAAGCAAGAAACTAAATGAACATCATTTCTGAGGAGCTATAAGAATTTTTGGTCTTTGGAAAGGTAGGGTTCAGATCTCAAACTCTGACATCAGCCAAACTGGTTTAAAATCTCTATCCTTTATCATTCTAGCTGTGGACTTCAAGTGATTTGATTAACTTCTCTGATTTTTGTTTCCACATACGTAAAATGCCGATAAGAAGACTCCCTATTTCATAGCTTTTATTGTGAGCAAATAAAATGACATAATCATGCCGAACACCTAGCTCAATGCTTGGTGTTGTATGTGTTCAGAAAATGCTATTTTTCTTGCCACATATTATTTATCAGCTCAAGTTTCATTCATTGAGCTCCTACTGTGTATCAATCATTGGGGTATCAAAATGAGATAATAAGCCTTCAAGAGGTTTAGTCTAGTAGATTTAGGAATTGGACCAGTGTAGCTAGGCTAGTAGAGATGAACCTACTTGTTTGTATGGGAGTTATCTTGTGTGTGTGTATATGGTATATACTGTGTGAGATATGATTAAAGATGTACATATTTACCATGGTGGGATTTTTGTCTTCCTGAAGAGATAATATTAAGCCAAGGATGGATCCTATAAATAATGCAATCTTTATTTGAAAGAAGTATGATACATAAGGGAATAATGAGTCAGCATGGAGACCAGAGGCCAACCATGATTTTCCAGAAGGCTGACCCTTGAATTAAGACCTAAAGGAATCAGCCAACATAGAGTGGAGATGGAGGCGAATATAGAAGGGGGTTCACACTGAGCAGTCAGCCAGTTCACTAGAGCATGTTGGTGAGGAGCATAGACAGACCTAATTTTGAAAATTCTGGGCAAGTGACAGCCTTCTTGAACTCCCGTTGCTTCACTAGTGAGGCATCAATAATTTCTTCATCCCAGGTAGTTGTAAGGATTACAACATTTGTGTAGCCCCTGGTGAACAGTGCTGTTCTGCACAGTTTTCACAGTTATCCTCATACTTCAAGCTATCCAGTTAATCTGCAACAGAAGGTGAGGCAGGGGATAGTGGAGGATGAGCCTGGGGAGGCAGAGGAACAGAGGATAAATCAGCTAGGGTTGCATGCTAAAGAATGTGGATGTTATCTCTAAGGTAATGATTAGCCAGGGAAGAGTCCTAAGCCCGGAGTATGGAATTTTAGAAGACTGGACAGGACAACAAATTGCAGGAGGTCCAACTGGAGACAGGGAGAGGAGTTAGGAGATTTTCAGAAATCCAGGGAAGGAATGAAGGCTGCAGGAAGTGAGGCAATGGCAAGGGAGATAGAGTAAAGGGCAGAGGTGAGGAGCATTCAAGAGGCAGTGCCAGCACCTAGTTGGCTGAAAGAGGCAGATGACTTCCCAGTGTTTGACTTGAGTGAGATGAGAGGAGACAGGATGGAATGGGTTTGTAGGGAAAGCAAATAAGTTCACAGACATCATGAGGTAGCTGCAGGCCAACCCAGAGAGACCCTGCGAAGGGTTAACATTTGGGTCTAGAGCCTAAAAGAAGGATCTTTCCTGGAGACACCTACATGGCAGATGCCAACAGATTCTCGGACAGAATCTTCGACAGGGACAGAATCACTCAGAGACAGACTAGTCAAGAGACAGCCAGTCCATCTATGTTAGCATGCTTTCTCAGATTGACCTGGCTTAGGCACATTTCTTAACTATTCTGAACCTCAGTTTCCTCATCTGCAAACTAAAAGTCAAGTACATGTGGCCTTACTTGGGAATTAAATGTATACATGCATGCGAGGTGCTCAGAGTAGTATCTGACACAGAGTACTTGATAGTCTTCACTGCATTTTTACAAGACTGAGGGCTGAGGGAAGCACCAGGGAGCAGCCACAGGTGATGAAGGAAGGACTGAGGAAGAGAGGACATGACAGATACTGAGAAGAGTCTTCCAGGAAAAAGAGAGAGAGAGACTGACTCACTGACTCTCCGGAATATGGTGATATAGAAGCCATGCAAACAGACTCTTTGATGAAAGAGAAGGTGCTGAACCATTTCCAAAGTTCCAAAGAGAAGCTGAAAAGAGTCCACTGGATTAGACAGCCAAGAAGCCATTGGTATCTTTGGTGGGAGAGGAAGGCTGGTGACAGAAGTTGGAGGGGGGAGGGAGAACTAAGAGAATAGAGTCAAATGAATTCTTAGCTTAGACAAGACAGAAAATGACATCTGTACTGATAACTATTTAAAACACTGATATAGGGCGAAACATGCCATCTCGTGGGATATAGCACATCCAGATGGGTATCAGCATCCTCACTTTATAGCTGGGAAAACCGAGGTTCAGAGAGGTTGAAAAAGTTGTTCAGGGTCACAATGGAGTCTGATCTTGGACTGACTTGGGCTCAAACTCTAAATCTAATGGGTGGTAGTAGGGAGGACATATGGACTCAAAATTAGGAAGGACATTTTAGGAATCACAAACATTTGGTGATAGACTAAACCCTATCATGAAGGGAGGCCCCTGTCATAGGGATGTTCAGTCATAGCCTAGATGAATAGCCCCCAGGAGGAATGATCACTTCATGCTGTATGCATATGTCCATGTGCTTGTATCCCTCACTGGAGGATGAGTTTCTTGAAGTTCTATTAATTTTTAAAAATATCCTGATAAGCTATAAAGCCTGGGATATAATGGGAACTCAGTAAGTTTTGCTAGGCAGCTGGCTTTAGATGGACTTCTCATACTAAGAGGTTAGACACAATATCTGTGCTCTGAGATCCTTCCATGGTCTAAGTCTCTGAATTCTCTGAGTTGCAATTATGAAATATCCAACGGAAGACAGCCTTGAGCACTAGAGGCTGGAAATGGGAGCCAAGCAGTCACCAGCAAGATAAGAAGGAACAGGGTAGGAACCAAAATCCAGAAGTCTAGTTCAAGGACAAAAACCAGAGGGGAATGTGGGTGGGGGAAGTAGAGATTCAGCACAAAAAGGGTTTACTAGAAACATCTACCTTAACAGCAGGTCCCAGTATGGAGCAGAGGCACAGTACACAGTACACAGAGGATGGTTGACCTTGGATCAATCAAATTCTTAGTCTCTGCTTTGTGGGGTAAGCTGGTCAGTGGTTTGAACTCCAAGGGGCTGGACCATGTAGTTACCCTCAAGAATCCTGAGTGACGCAAAGTCCTGGTTGCCTGGAGTTGCTAAAAAGGAAGTGAAAAACACTTTACATATCTGCCTGGACAAGAGAAGACAAGAGTGCCTTTGAGAATCATCTCAGAAATGCTTTGGAAATGAAGGGTCAGAAACAAGACTTGTCTTATACATTATATGACTCTGTGTTCACAGCCAACAAACCAAATCTGTTCAATGATCCTGACTTACATGAGAATGATTGGAAGCTCTGAGAGGTTGAACATCTAGTCTGGGATCACACAGCAAGGAAATGGGAAGGGCATGAAGCCCTCCTAGGGGTAGGAGAAGGAAGGAGGTCATAAAACATAGGTCATAAAACTTAAAATTCCCATCTTCTTTAGTGATATCAATACCAGAGAAAAGACATTGATTTATAATCAAGGCAATCTTTTTGTTTCAGAGGAACTCATTGGAGGGGAAGAAAGATTTTGTTTAATAGATCTTGTTCCTTGATTCCAGATTCTTTTTTTTTTTTAAAGATTTTATTTATTTATTTGAGAAAGACAGTGAGAGAGCAAGAGAGGCAAGAAGGTCAGAGGGAGAAGTAGACTCCCCGTGGAGCTGGGAGCCAGATGCGAGACTTGATCCCGGGACACTGGGATCATGACCTGAGCTGAAGGCAGTTGCTTAACCAACTGAGCAACCCAGGCACCCTTGATTCCAGATTCTAATAACTCCACAGCATCTCTGGGTATGATTGGAATCACTCCCACACATCAATGTTAGGAATCATCAGGAGGAACGTGTCTCAAAATGGTGGGATGGTAGTAAAGGTAATGTGTGTGTGTTTGTGTGTGTTGGCTGTGTTATTCTCAAAGGTGCTGGGGAGAACTCCTCCTGGGGCAAGTTTGGAGAGACTCATAAGGCGGGGATCCTCAAAGGAGCTGGATGCCAGTGTTGCAGGCTGCAGGCACCTTTCTGGTTAGCTTTCCAGGCATCAGGCCTAAAGAATGAGCGCTTTGTTCTTTACTCCCTGCCCCCATAGGTCTTTGTTCCTGGCCCAGCTAATTTGGCTCAGTGGTTGATTAGCAGGTCCCAAAGTTAAGGAGAACAATGGCAGAGGTACTGGTGCTTTCTACCAATACCCCCTCCCCCGACCCTGGCTTCTCATTTTTTAGATGATGGATAATTGCGGCGGGGGGTGGTGGTCTCACATTCTCAGTCCCTCTTCCAACAATTTTCTTAGTCACACCGTGTGCTAACTGCTCCTTCTAAACGTACCCGTTAGTGCCATGACATTCTCAGCACAAACATGGACTGTCCCTGTGACCACCAGGATTCTCCTTTGAGAAAGCTAAAGTTTTTTTCTTCTTTTTTCTTGGGAGAGAAACTGCCTTTCTCTGTGGGGGTGGAAGAGAGAGGGGGCCAGCACCATACTCCACGATAACATTTTTTATTTCATAGTGTCCCCCAAAGCTGGTGTGGTGGGGCCTGGGCTTGTCCAAGTGCAGGAACATGCACCCATGTTGTCAGGTTTCCAGGCTTTGTGCTACACTCACACAAATCATCAATCTGAAAACGGTCCATTGTGACCTTTACCAACTGGGGCATAGTCCCTTCCCCAGAGCTACCTCTGAAGGTCACCCAGGCCTGTTTATTTGTGGACTCTTGATCATAGGAAAGGCTCTTAGAGATTGTTTAGCTTAAGTATCATCCTTTCTTACCTTGAGGTTCAGGAAGGCCAAGAAATTCATCGGAGCTCACAACAGAGCAACAGGGACCCTGATCCCCTATGATTTGCAGCAGGAACCCAGCCACCCTTTGTCAACTGATGCAAGAACCTTAGGCAAACCCACATGGCAGTGTTACCTACTCACCTCTCATCCTCCACCCCCTTCCCCAAATTCCCAGTGTTTGTCCGGAGCTGGTTTCTCCTAAATTAATTTACACTGAGTGACCAGAGACACCACACTCCATTCTTACAAGGCTATAAACTGTGGAGGTTAAGATTGAGGTGTGGGGTCGCACAGAAGACAGGAAGCTCCTATTTACCACTCACTCACCAGATTTCAGGATGATTGTTTCCATCCCTGACCTCCTTGAGCCTCAGTTTCTTTACATATGTATGGGGATAAAAGAAACTAATTTGCATGGTTGTCCTGCGGATTAAGTGAGTTATTATATGTATAACGTATGAGATAATAAATTTTCATTATCTTTGCCTTTCAAAAAGCAAACAAACAAAAAGGTTGCTAGTGGTATAATTCCAAGAACTTTGTTTCCTGATAGGAAAAACTGTACAGCAGCAGTGGGAAGATGGTTGAAGGTCACTTCAAGGTGCTAAGTATATTAACTGGCCACATATGAATCTCATGTTCTGTTTTGTTTGTTTTTCCTTTTTCTTTCCCCACTGGCAGTTTTCCCAGATGTTTTATCTCTGTAAGGTGATAATCAGCTAATATCACTGACTACTCAATTTTGACAGGATTTTTTAAAAGATTTTATTTATTTATTTGACAGACAGAGATCACAAGTAGGCAGAGAGGCAGGCAGAGAGAGAGGAGGAAGCAAGCTCCTTGCTGAGCACAGAGCCCAATGTGGGGCTCGATCCCAGGACCCTGGGATCATGACCTGAGCCGAAGGCAGAGGCTTAACCCACTGAGCCACCCAGGCGCCCCTTGACAGGATTTTTTTAAGAGTGAGAATAATCAAACGTTATATAGGAATTTACAATATACAGATGCTTCTTCCTATGTAGCATGCAGTCTCTAAGATGACCCCCAGTGACCCACTTCCTGGTATTCATGGCCCTGTGTAATCTTTTCCCTTTGAGTAACTTGCCTCTAACAAACAGAGTGTGGGCACGGTAAGGGTATGCCTCTTCCTTAATGAAGTTACACCATACTGTGACTCCATCTTGCCAGCAGTCTGTCTGTGTTGTTGCTTTGGTGGGGTAAGCTACCATGTTGGAGAGGGCCTAATGGTAAGGAACTGAGGGTGGCTTCTGGGCCACCAGCCAGAGAGGAACCAAGACCTTAAAGAAACTGAATCTTACCAAGCACTACACATGTGAGCTTGGAAGGCGATCTTTTTCCAGCTGAACTTTCTGATGAGACCCCAAGTTTAGCCAACGTCTCAGCTGTAGTCTTATGAGAAACCCTGAAGCGAAGAATCCAGCTACACCATGCCTGTTTTCCTATCAGCCAAAAGTGTGAGATAAGTGTGTGTTGATTAAACCACTAAGTTTTGGGATAATTCATTACACAGCAGGAGGTAGGGAATAACACACACCAGGTTATCTGATTTCATCTTTGCATCATTTCTCAGAAAGGTGAAGTAACATCTGGCAGATCACAAAGCTAGGAAGTGATAGACCTGGTCCTTGAACCCACATCTTCATTACTTCACAGAAGAGGTTGCAGAATGTAGTATCCCAGACTGTTTTCTATGATTTCCTTTACCCATTTCAGCTCTGGTTTTCTGGAATGATTCCCCTGCTTTCATTTCCTGATGTAGGGAAGGAACTAACACTCACTGACTGCTGACTCTCCAGGGACTCACCACAGGTTAGCACACCCAATCCTCCCAGCATGGTAGAGAAAGTGTCCCATACACAACGTACTGGTTTTCCCAGAGTGGGTTTTACAGGCACTGATTCCTCAAGGTGCTCTGTGAAAAGTATTCCATGTTTGAGAAAACTGTACCTCTGTCTTGGAAACTCACTATGCACATGAGTCCATTGAGGGTAGAGAGGAATTGTGCCAGGAAAGCCTGCTGAATGTTTTCTGACATCATATGTCCTAATTCCATCAGATATGAACACACTTCTTTCTCATGGCTCAAAACCTGAGGAACATTCCACAAAATATACCTTAGGAAGTGCTGGCTTACAGGAAATTGTCACACTTGCATTTTTTTCAACCGTACCTCACAACAATCTTGTAACGACAGAGGACCATTTTCCATTTTACAGATAAGAAGATGGAGGATCAGGGATTTGTGAAATCATTATCAAATAGTATTTATCCTCGGGTGGTAGCAGATCTCTGCAATATTTGATGTGGCTAACCAAACCTTCCTTTCTTCCTTCCTCCCCTCCCCCCCTTCTCTCCCTTCCCTTTTCCACTCCTCCTCTCCCCTTTCCTTCCTTCCTTCTTTCCTTCCTTCCTTCCTTCCTTCCTTCCTTCCTTCCTTCCTTCCTTTTCCTTTTTATTTCTCCCAGGAGCAGAGGAGATCTGTATTTTTAAATTATCTAAAAATAAAATAAAATAGGGACACCTGGGTGGTGCAGTCAGTTAAGCGTCCAAATCTTGGTTTTGGCTCAGGTCGTAATCTCAGCATCATGAGGTCCACATAGGGCCCCACAATAAGGTCCACGCTCAGTGCACTCTCTCTCACTTCCTGTCCCTTGCTTGTGCTCTCTTTCTCTCTAAAATAAATAAATAGGGCGCCTGGGTGGCTCAGTTGGTTAAGCAACTGCCTTCGGCTCAGGTCACGATCCTGGAGTCCTGGGATCGAGTCCCACATCGGGCTCTCAGCTCCATAGGGAGTCTGCTTCTCCCTCTGACCTCTCCTCTCATGCATTCAGAGACATCACTCTGTCTCTCTCTCTCAAATAAATAAATAAAATCTTAAAAAAAAAATAAATAAATCTTTAAAAAATAAAATAAAATAAAGTAAAATAAATCCTCCTATGACCTGGCTGCACCATGTCATGTTCTCTCCCAGAACATTCCTCATTCTCCTCCTTTTCTGAATCCTTGTCGTCCTTCTTGTCCCAGAATGTGAGCATTTCTGCTGATCTTCTCCCTTCCACCCACTTTGGCACCTGTCGCTGAGTGATCACCTGACTCAGAGAGCTTCAGCTTACTCTGAGCAGTGGGAACGTTCAAATCCAGCTCTCTCCCCAAGGCCTGTACCCAGGGCTCAGACCCTTGTGTATAGTTCTTCTTCAGTAGTCCTCCCTTGATACCCAGTGCCTCACATTCAAGCTACACTGATCACCTTCTTCCAGACCCGTCCTTCAGCCATCTCTGTCTTTTATTAGATAGCACACCCACTCTTCTGTCTACCTTCTGTTTGAGCTCTGCTTTCTCATCACCCACCATCCTGCCCATCTTCCCTACTGCTACCAACAGCTGCTACCATCACACCTGCAAATCTGATCCTACAGGCTTTGGAGGAATTCCCCATTATCTCCAGAATCAAGTCCACTTCTTCCTCTCCTTGCTTCCTCTCCCAGGTCAACCTGACCATCTGCCAGTGGTTCCAGGGACTTCAAAATCTCCCTTCCTTCAGCCTGGGCTCTCCTATATTCTTGTCCACACATATACTTGATTTATTCTTCAAAATTCTACTTCACAAGTGATCAAATGTTAACAAAACATTCAGCCTTATAGTACAACTTGGTGGATAATATTCAGTCTGTGTAAAAAAAAAAAAGTTCCAACCTCTGAGAACTCAGGTTATAGAAAGAATAATATGTGAAATATGCTGTAGACCTAGAGATGCCAACCACAATGTATTTATAGGAAAGAATGTTCTAAAAAATAGATACTGGTCAATTAGTGACCATCCACTGGAAGAAATACGTTAAAGTGACAAATATAAAAATGATGTAGCAACTTTGTACCTGCTACATATTTAAGTGACATGAACACAAAGGAGGCAAATTGTAGTATATTGTATTATCGTACCTGCTAAATGTGGGGGGGGGAGGGGAGAGGGCAAAGGTAAAGTACCCAAAACATCACTCTGAGTAGGTTCAGGCACAGAAGTTACAGGAAGATGCCTGTCATTTGTTTATATTGTTTTTATAATAATGAAGAAATGTGTATATACACTTAAAATACATGTAAATATATATCTTTAATCAGAAATTTTGAAATAAATAAATAAGGACTTTTACTCTCTGAACCCTTGATCTGACAACACTGAAAAGATCTTACACTGGGGTGTAAGATCTTCCCAAACACCTGGAAAGGTACACTTACCTCCCTGTCCAAAATTAATGACACCTGTGACATCTGTCAATGAGACATGTCAGTGAGAGGAAGCCTTGGGGATAGAGGTGGCTAGGACCCCAGGCTCTGGAGCCATACTGCCTGTGCTTCAGTTTCCCTCTTTGTTAACTGCACATAATCATGATACCATGGAGCTGTTGTAACCATGTCACAGAGCTCTTGTGGGGATTAAATGAGTTAATGCAGGCAAAGTCCTTAGAAGAGTGCTTGGTAAGTAGTAAAGCCCAACAAATATTAATTATTATTTTTAAGATATTAGCTTTTATTATTCGATAGCCTATTTATCTCTGAATTCCTTGAGGGCCAGAATGCTTTCCATTTATATTTACCACTTTAGCTCCTTATATATAGAAGTTCTTCAAGAAATATTGTTGTTGCCTCATTGAACTGAATGGCCTGGAAAAAAAAATCTAAGTTTCTCTAAAACAAAATGGGCACCTGGGACATTTCCCTAACATGACTGGGGACAGAGCCAATACTCTGGGTATTTGAGGCCACTGGCAATGTACCCAGGTGCAGGGCAGAGGTGGAATTCCAGGTCTGCGACCAGTCAAAGTGCACAGCGCAATGTTGCCCTTGAATTATGGCCTTTAAGCCTTGCCCAGCCCTGGTTGGGAAACCAGGAGCTTTAGATGAGATCTTCTGAGATGTGATCCTGATTCTTGCTGCCTAAGAACAAAGGGCAATTATGGCTCTTTTGTGAGAGGCATTTAAGTGGAAGCCAAGGGGCTGGTTCACCAAAGGTTGGCCTGATCATGGGCTCATTTCTGAAATAAAGGTCCTGCCTATGTCCAGTGTCCTGATCAGTAACACCCCAGCCCATGGTCCCCAATATTTCCTGACATATTTCTGTGTTGATTTTTGGGTCATTCTGTAACATCTTGTTCCTCACCCCCAAATCTGGCTCCAACATAAACTTCAAGCTCTGAGAAAACAGGCTCTGTGAACCCAACTTCAAAGCTTGGTGACATGGCCTCCTTGCAGAAGTACTGGAAGCAACAATGGACTTGAACCAGGACAGGGTAGGGCTGCCCAGCGGGCGCCCCTTAACCTGGCAACTATTGTGTTCAAAGTCATTGATGCAGCTACAAGTGAACAATGCATTTGGCAGCCCAACAAGGTCTTCTTTCAAAACAAAGTTACTCTTGCCAACAGTGCGAAGTGGAGGGCCCTGGTATAAAAGGCTCCATTTCTTTTTTTTTCAAAAAGAATTACACTAAATGATGTTAATAAAAACATTTCTTTTATTCTAAATGTAGTATCACCACATCAAAGGGAAAAAAATTTTAAAAGAAAAAGTCTTCCTGGAATTCTTGGCCCCTTTATCCAATCACGGCAATCCTTTGGGTGCCTCTACTTCTAATCTTTCTGTTTTCTTTTTTTCATCTGTTGGGGATGAGCATGTAAGAGTTTGTCTTTCTGTTGCTTGTTTTACTTAGCATTATGGTAGGCAGAAAGCTACCATATCATCTTTTATTGTTTTGATGGGCATTCCCTTAAAATACTATGACCTAGCAAATTCAAACATTTTTCTTGTTCTGGAGAATGATGTGCTATTATAAATAAGATTGTAATGAATATCCAGGAACTATAGAATGTTTTGCTGGGTCAGAATTTATGGCTTTTTTGTTTTGTTTTGCATTTAATAATGACACCAGTTTTTTCTTCCTTCCTTCTCCCATCCTTTCCTCCCTCTTTTCTTCCCTTCCTCCCTCCTTTCCTTCCTTCCTTGCTTTCTTCCTTCCATTTCTTTTCTCTTCCCCAATATGGAAATTCTAAATTCATTGTCTTTAGACATGTATGAGACTGTAGCTTTCAGTTAGAATTTTTTTTTAATTTTTAAATCTGTCAACATTTTACTATGAAAATTTTCAAACATACAGAAAAATTAAAAGAATTTTATAGTGGGTACACATATGCTGATTCAGGTGATTTTTGAGCACAAAGATATGAATATGAACATGATGAGCAGAAATTAACCAGTAGATAGAGAAATGTGTGTCATCTTTCAGCTAGTGGTCCTTGGACATAATAATCGTGGCAATTTATTATAATATTTTATAGTCTTTAGTATTTTCAAAATACGACCAGGTCCATTTTCTTGCTGGATCCTTGACATCCTCAAGGTATAGCCAAAGCAGGTGTTATCAGGTATTGTTTGTATATTGATACATGAGGAAACACATGATCAGAGAGGTTAGGGGGACTGCTCAACATTACACAGTAGGAGAGATGCTACTGCAATACCAGTCCTGAGCTCTCAGTTGAACCACACTCCTATAGAAATGTCTCTCTTTAATTAATTAACAGATTAACTAATTACAGTTTCTCTATGACCCTTTCAGCTCCCTGATTCAGCTTGTCTGTGACTTTGGGTCTTTTCATTTTACTTTTTAAAAGATTTTATATTTTTATTTGAGAGAGAGAGAGAGAGCGAGAGAGCGAGAGAGTGAGCACAAACTGGGTGGGGAGGGCAGAGAGAAAGAGAGAAGCAGGCTCCCCCATTGAGCAGGGAGGCCGGTACATGACTCCATCCCAGGACCTACTGATTGTGACCTGAGCAGAAGGCAGACGCTTAACTGACTGAGCCACACAGGTGCCCACTTTGGATATTTTTAGGCTATAAA
>ML109091.1:58590-82537 GCA_003697995.1 Taxidea taxus jeffersonii
GCAGGTACGTGAACCCAAAGGAGTCCAGCCACCAGAAATGCCAACATGAGGATTACTGACCAGCTATAAAGGGAGTTCATAATTGTTGTGGCATAGTTGCCTAATGCCTAATGCCAATACTTTTCTAAAGACACAATTTCTCTTTGTCTGTAAAAGTAGGGCTAATTTGGACAATAATTAGACCCAAAAAGCAAGTTATGCATATGCTGTATTTTTCCCTTGAAAAAAGAATCCAGGAAGAATCTGGATAGTATGGGAGGCCAGGGGTTCATTCTGGAAAAGTAACCACCAATATCATCCTTCCCAGTTTCATGCCAGAGACTAGCAAAGACCAATACCCTGGCCCGCAGCTCAAATGTAGATTTTTCACCATTAATGGTGGTTTCTCCAGGACAGCTCAATGCTCTCAATTTCCCACATTGGAATTATAGGCTTCAGCGTTTAAGAACACAACCAGAGGGGGAACCTGGTACTCCCACCTGACATGGCAAAGTGCCCCTGGGGTAGGACGAATCTTCACAAAATCTGACAGGCTGCTCTATTCTTGCTTGAGTAGCACATTTTACCCACACTGCAAACCCATTGCCTCCAGAGGCACCATTAATCCATTTTATGGTGAAGAAACCAAGCCTGGGAAAAACAAAGAATGTGACCATCTCAGGAGAGAACAACTCATTTCAGAAGTGGTCTAGCCAGGCCAGAACCCACTCCTCCTGCTATGAAACCCTTTCTTCTTTTAGAAGTAGGTCACAGGTCCCACTTTGTGCACATGAGGAGAGGCTATGCCTAGGAAGTTTTCTCTCCTCTAGCTCTTTGTGCTATTTTGGACTCTGGGACTGCTCTCATTTTGTGGGGACAGAGCTATCCTGGACGCAATGGTCTGATGTTGGTGCAGAAATACATACCAGAAGTCAGAGCCAGAAGATCCACCAGGCATAGGAGTGCACAGAGAGACTGCACTCAGGGCATGAGCTTTCTGAAATGGCTTTCTGTAACCAGTCTACTTTTTCTATAGAAAAATACCCTCTGCCCTCTGCATATTCCACAGTAGCCAAACTTAGGGTGTGTGTATGTGTGTGTGTGTTTCTTTTCAGCTTCCATAAGAGCATCTGTTCAACATAAAGAATAAAGAGCAAGTGCTGGAAAACCATTGGGGAGACCTTTTTTAATGGGGCCATCTGCTTGCACTTGCCCTTTGGAAAAATCAATGAATTTGATTTTTGGACAGTCAGTTCCTTAAGCCTGAAAATATTCATTGGAACACCACGAGTGAGCAAAGTCCACCCTTCTAGCCCTCATTGATTTCTCTGAAGTTGACCAGATGTTTCACAATTTCCCCATAACAGCCTGGGGAAGTTCAGCAATGAGAACAGCACCCAGGAGCTTGTATGAACCAGCAATGAGTGGCTGCAGATGGGATAATTATTATAGGCACATAATTTTTTTTAAGATAATATGTCTCTTCTCAGAAACAAATGCAAATCCTGTAACAAAAGCCATCAGGCCAGTAGAAATCCAGCAGCAGTGCCTTCATAATTTGGAACTTTATAACTTATAACTTACTATCTTCTCCAAATCTAAATGATGGGGAAGGTCTCTAAATGGGAACTATTATAAAATCCATTGCAAGTTGTCTTCCTTCGGGAGCTGGTGAGCTGGAAAGTGCCATCAATTCTGATGGGTTTGAGGAGACCCCCAAGAAATAAGTCCAAAATACTAGAAACTGGGGAGAATTTTGACCAAAACAGGTGTTGTGAAGGCCCACAGAAATTCCAGCGCCTCCCTGGAGAGTGAGGCGCAATTTTACCCTTCCCAGAGAAGGATCCAGGAACTCCAAGTACCAGCCTATTTCTGTTTACACTGTGCATCTGTTAGACTTGTTAACTTCTTCCTTCAGCCAGTGGCCTCGACTTTGTTTTCACCACATCATTATTTTTGTGACCCAGACATGTCAATGAGACATCAACATCATTTTGATGAGAATTTTATTTCTTGTTAGGATTACAGGCAAATAACATAACAGCTTTCTGCTCACCAAGGAATCTCTGGTGGGGGGAATAAAAACCGACAATCTGGGGAAGGGGGAAGGGCACTCACTTTTATTGCACTCCTCCTAAATCCAGGTACTTTACATAGTTTATCTCAGATAAGTTCACCCTAGGCAACAGCCCTATAAGGATTGTCATTCAACAAAGAAAGAGAGATTTAGGGGGTTGAAAAAGTTACCCAAGACCTCAAGATCAGAGCTTAAAAGCAGGCAGACACAGGACCAAAGTCTAGAATCTTTCTGCTTACAAAGCACCATCTTTGAATACAGAATACCTATAATTCTTAGACCAACTCCTAAGGCCTGTGGACAAACAGGGAAAAGAGTGATGGTAGTCACCTAATGTCTTGGGGCTGGGTAGAAGTCCACACTGGAGGCCCAAATAAACTGGAACCACCACTGAGGGGTAATCCTCCTTCTCCAGAATTCAGCTCTTTCCTTACCCAATGAGCAAGAATGGTCTAAGGTGGGCATGACACCTCAGCCTCGCCTTCAGTTCAGGGCTTCTGCTTCAAGTTTCCACTTGAAATGATCCAAGGCCTCACCTAGCTATCCAGGTATGTAGGGCTGACTTGTCACCTTCAACCTGCACCAGGGAATAGCCAGATGGTGTTCAGGCTGATTCTGTGCCTCTGGCTGACTAATCTCCCCAGGTACAAGAGTAAACAGAGACCTTGGGGACACCATATGTCTCTGACTCATCGTACTTGCTGGAATCACCATCATTCTACATGACATATGCTTTCTTGGGCCAAGGTTGGGGGTGGGTCAGAGGAAACTTGTCTTACAGTTGAAGGCAGAATGATTAAAAGCATAAAGACATATATAGGAAGTGTGCATCTGTATCCTAAATGACATTTATTTTTGAAATGTGCTTTGTTTTCAGCAAAGTTCTACTCCAATCATTTCTTCTAGGGTCCAGCACAATGCTGGCCATTGCAGATCCTCAGGGCTATGAACTGAATCAAAGGGTTGGATTCCTAATTCATGTCCTTTGTTTATCTGCATATTCATCCTGAACTGAAAATGAAATCAACCCTAGTTTAGTTTAAAAATCTCCTGTTGAGGGGCGCCTGGGTGGTTCAGTGGGTTAAAGCCTCTGCCTTCAGCTCAGGTCATGCTCCCAGGGTCCTGGGATTGAGCTCCGCATTGGGCTTTCTGCTCAGCGGGGAGCCTGCTTCCTCCTCCATCTCTGCCTGCCTCTCTGCCTACTTGTAATCTCTGTCTGTCAAATAAATCAATAAAATCTTAAAAAAAAATCTCCTGTTGAGATTTGGAAGTGGCATCTAACAGGATGCCCCTTCCTTCTAACCCCTTCATAGTCCCCCTGGGAAGGAGAACCTAAAGGGGTAGGTTAAGGATGAGGATTATTGAGTCACATGCTCAGGGGCTGAGAAAACTGAGACGTTTCTGGGAATAGGCACTTAGCACTTATTAGGAAAATAATAGCTCATGCAACTCCCATCACTTGTGCTTCTTAGTTAACCAGAGTAATGGGAGTAGGGGTAAGTCAAGGCAGAGTCTTAAATGCAGGCTTAGAAGCCTTGAGCTGGAGGAATGAGACCCAACCAACTCATTCCTTTCCTTCATGCAGAGGGACAGAGTAATCCATAGAGAGTCATACTGTAATGAGAGGTCCAAGTGGGTCAAGAGCTCAGGGTCTCTCAATAGTCCAGTGCTTTCCATGAAAGACAGAATCCAGTGGGACCTCTAATGTTTGAATCACTCTGAGTCAGGTACTGTGGGACCCCAGTGGTGGATGTTCGCTTTCACACTTGAGGGCTTTAGACCATGGCCTGCACTCTGCAACCAGCACTATAGGAAGGCTAAAAATGATTCAGGTTTATGATAATAGTAAATGCCATTCTAGACCAATTTTTTTAAAGATTTTATTTATTTATTTGACAGAGATCACAAGTAGGCAGAGAGGCAGGCAGAGAGAGAGGAGGAAGCAGACTCCCTGCTGAGCAGAGAGCCTGAGGCCGGGCCTGATCCCAAGACCCTGGGATCAGGACCTGAGCCCAAGGCAGAGGCTTTAACCCACTGAGCCACCCAGGCGCCCCCTAGACCAAATTTTCAGTACTATTGAGAGCTTTTCAGTGTTTTGGGGAATTTCCCATTCCCCATCCCAACTAACCCTAAAAAATTTGTGAGGTGGGCCTATTGCCCCTGCACAGAAGAGAAAGCTGAGACAAATGACCTACCCATAGGTCCACTATTAACTGGAAAGAGATGGAATTTGAACTTAGGCCAGAGTCCAAGATGGTCCCAAGGTTCTACTCATAATCTGTAGAAGGTACTTCTTAGACATATTGGATCCCACAGCTATGGAAGACAGACTGGAATTCAATGTGTATGCTTCAAACACTTTGAAAGCTTTCTGCTCCAGGGTAGCAGCTTTCTGCTCCAGGGTAGCACTTTGAAAGCTTTCAGCTCCAGGGTAGGTGGGGCTGGATAAAGGTGGTCCAAAAGGAAAGTGCAGACATGTTTATTTCTACTCAATACTGCTGTCTTATTATAAAAGAGAAGTTTCCCACTCTTCTTTATTCTTGGTTTTTCTATAATCAAGTCTGTAGCTTTTCTTCTAAAATAAAAATTCCAACTCAAATTCAGGAATACTCATAACACTCGTCCATGAGACAGTAGCTGGACTCAATGATGGGAACATCTGTTTGTGTAATAGAGTGAAATTGCCTTTAAGACATGAAATCTTAGAAAACCAATCCTCTCAGAGAGTTAGGAATAAAATCCCATGACTTATTTTCTAACAAAGTGAAGTTTTATCACAGGAGGGGAGTTGGGGCACAAATTCAATCTAGTCTCACCCAAGCTGCTACAGCTAGGGCCTGGTAGACGAAGGGGTTATACACTTAAGGTGTAAGTCTTACAGATACAGGTGTCTCCCCTGCAAGGGATTTTTGGAAAAGAGGCTACTTAGAAAAGGCTTATATTAAAATTAGCCAAATACATTAAGTCTCCAAGTCACTGTTTCTTGCTTGACTTATCATTGGAACTTCATGTTCATATTCTGTGTGGTAGATATTGGCATCTCTTCATGGTTCGCTCTCAATATCTCAAGGGGCACCTTTTCACTGCTGTCAGTGTCCCATAAGCATCCTCTTGGCACTTGCCTTCTCATTCGTAGACCCAAAGCATCAGAGCTTCCTCTGGGGAGGGGAGCACCTTCGTTTCTGCCTCAAGGCTTTCTCAAACTCTGGCAACACACTGGAAGTAAGGAATCAAGGTTCCTGTGAGAATTGGTGAGTAAACACACCAGCTCCTTCTTCCCAAGGTGGATTCTGATGCATGCTCTTTGTTTCTCCCCAAAGGCCCAGTAGGGCAAGTGCCCCACAGACACAACTGGAACCTCCACAACTTTGTATTGGTGCCATTCTTTTCCTGGCTTGCTTCCCCAACTGCCCCACAATTTTTCACAATGTCACCTTCCAAATAGGCTGCCTACAAATGAATCCTTCTTTCAGGTCAGTGGCTGGGGAACCCAAACTAAGACATACATTGAACCCAGCATGCTTGAAACATGTTTATCTTCCTTGTGTTTTTCCCATCCCAGTTAATAATAACACCCCAAGAGCTCATTTGTACTCTCAGTCTTCCATATTGGAAAGCCCACCTTTTAATTGGGTCACTGATGTCTGTGAATTAAACCTCCAAAAATCTCCCCATTCAGTCCCTCCTGTACTTCCAATTCTCTCCAGTTAAAACCTTTCACAAAGCCTTGGGCAATTTTAATAGTTTCTTAACTGCTCTGTGTATCTTTGTAGACTTACATGACCTATTCTTAGAAAACATAAATTTGACTATATACTATGCTATCTGATCTCTCATCCCTGCCTGTGAAAGGTCCAAGCTCCCGAGCTCTGCACACATCCTTAAAATCAAGACCCTGTTGTAGCTTTCTCTTCTCTAGCTGATCCACCTCCCATGGCTAGCCCACCATCAACATTCTACTTGCAAGTTCCCAAGTAATCCATCTTCTCTGTTAACATCGGGCTTTGCATGTGCTATTTCCTGACCTTAGAATGCCTGTTCATTTCTTTTCTTGGCTTGATGAATTTTTATACAACCCCAGATAACCACATTGAAACCTCACTTGCCTGCCCTTGACAGCCACATTAAGATGGTCAGCTCTCTTTCCTTTCACATGTATACCAACGCTTTAGACAAGTCTGTGTTGCTACTCTGCCATGGTCTCCTTTGGTGCAGGGAACATTTGGATTCTTGTATTCCCTGCATTAATTGCTACCTGGCACAAAAAGTGGATATTTCGTAGTTGTGCCCTTCCAGGTGCTTAGGCCGAATCTGGGATTCATCCTTGATTTTTCTCTCCTTTTGTATACCCCACAGATTCAATCCATCAAGACATCCTGTTAGTCCCACCTCAAAAGAGCAGGACTGTATATTGAGAATCCTGCCACTTCTCACCACTTGCAATGTTACCAACGTGACCATCCATAACCCTGTCCCTGGATTATTGCAGGAACTTCCTCAGTGATACAGTGTAGTGCCCATCTACATTCTATTTTCAACAAAGCAAGAAGAATCATCCTCTAAAAATGGAAGGTGATTTAAACCACATGCCACCTCAACAGTTGCCAGTGACATGCCCTTCTCCCTGAGATTAAAGTAAAAGTTCTGACATGATCAGCCCACTACCTCAGTGAGACATCTACTACTCTCCCCCTTGGTCACCTGCTCCTTTTCCATAGGCCTCTAGTCCATCTGGAATTTTCTTCCCACATGGTTGACACCCTCAACCCCCTTCATGTCTTTGCCCCAATAGGACTTGGTTACTGAAAACACCACATTTACAATCATAATCCATTTGCCTGCACCTTTCTCCTTCCTTCCCTCACTTTTTTTTTTTTCTGTAGTACTCAGTAGCTTTGAGCAAGCTCTAAAATTCACTTATTTCTTATTTTTATTGCTTACTCACTGCCTTTGCTCATGAGAAGATAAAACTCAAAGTGGCAGAGAACCAAGGGCCAGGAGTAGTGTTTGGCATGCAGAAGGCAGTCAGTAGCTTTTACCAAATGAATAAATCAGTGAATGAGTACGATCTCTTTGAAATAACTTGCATGTCACCGCAGATTTCTAAGAACTGATTGTAAATGACATGTTTCAGAAACATGGTACCTTGTTAAATTCCTGGTAAATGGCCTTTCCATTGAACAAATAAATGTAAATATTTGATACTTATTTGATAGTTATAAAGAGATTTATACAATCAACTAAATTATAAAAATATAATCTTTAGAAAATTAAAAAAACAGGTAAAATTTACCTTAATAATATTTTATTTGACCTAATATAATCAAACATTATGTCAGCAGTTAATCAGTATAAACATATTAATGAGATATTTTACATTATTTTTTGCATACTAAATCACCAAAATCTAGTGTGTATTTTACACTCAGAACACATCTCAATTTGGACCAGAACATTTCAAGTGCTCAATAGCCACATGTGGGTCACAGCTACCAAACTGAACACCATAGACCTAAACAGTTCCCTATTAGGTAAAGGTCTTGTCTGAAAGATTGACTTTGTTTGCTTGTCTTTGTACTGAACGAGTGACTGGAAATATACCCTAAATTCTAGTGCCATAAATGAGTTAGTTTTTAGGTCAGCCCATTAAGTCTTGTTAATGACTTCTCTCAAAGTTGAGAAGCAATGTAAGAGGAGAAGGGTTTTTCTCCATGACTCTTTTCTCCTACCCATTTGTAAGTGTGAATGGTTCATTGATTAAGGACTGCTGGTATTAACCTGGAAAATTTCCTGATAGCCTTGGTCAAATAATTGTACCACTTTTCCATATTTACTCTTCATTGTCAAATTGTGAGCAACATACCTGAACTATGAGAGGTCATGTGTTATCATGGCTTTAAGAACTTGATATATTGATTACCTGAGATTTTTTTTTTTTTTTTTCAGGGAAATGTTACTAAACTGACGGTGGTGCTAGGCATTTAATCCTTAATCCTTTCAACAAGTCAATGGGTTAAAGGAGTGTGAGGCCTGGACAGTTGGGACCCTTTTTCCTTATTTAATGAGGACTTACTGTATGCATTATTTTACTGACTCTTCCAAGCCCAAAGAATGAGATTCCCTTATTGTCAAGTTGATGATTCTTGCCAACACTTTTATGTGCCTTTTAAAGCATCATTTTCTGAGATTCTGGCCAGATGAGAACTAATGAAATGGTGATTGATCTTAAACATGGTGAACCACAGATGGAATGCTGAAGGTTGTTGGTTCTCTCAGTGAATCAGGAAAGCAGCAACTTAACGGGCAGTGGCCAGGGATCAAAGAAAGGTTGGCTGTGGTTTCCCTATCATCTGGTTTTCTTTCCCCACACTTCCCTGGAGAGGATAACTGCTTACTCCATCATCTTGGTGAGGAACTGATCCCACCAGCCTGTTAGCCCAGCACCAGCTGGAGTGCAGAAGGCATAACAGAAGGCAGTACACGGTTGGTCCCTGAGCACACTCTCCACTCCACCTCCCACCTGGGCCACGTGGGTGATAATTTCAAAGGAGGTAGCTGTGGAAAAAGCATGGAGTCCCAGGAACTCTCTAAAGCTGCTCAGTCCCCTGCCACCGGGTGGGTCACTCTGGGTGTGCTCTAGCTGACTATAAGCATCAAAGTCCTCCACTTTGACATCATTTCTGACTTGTCTTCTCACCAGGAAGCAGGGAAAGTCTGGGCCTGGGCCTTATTCCGCCTTTAAGGGACATCTGACCCACAAAGGAAGCCAGTGCTCCCAAGTGTAGGTGGGCTCACAGAAAATAAAAAGATTTATTGGGAGCATTCTTAAAAACTAAGTGACCTTCACTGGATAACATAGCACTGGTAGGTCAGAAGCTTAATAAATATCCTCAAAGAGATCAGGAAGCACAAAACAGAAACACACAGACATAAACTTCAATTGTTGAAATAAATAGCTCAGCAGAGGGACTGAATAGCAGGGTAGATACAGGGGCAGTACAAATTAAGGAGCAGAAGATCAGATTAAGAACTTCTGCAGAGGGGCGCCTGGGTGGCTCAGTGGGTTAAGCCTCTGCCTTCGGCTAAAGTCATGATCTCAGGGTCCTGGGACTGAGCCTCGCATCAGGCTCTCTGCTCACCAGGAAGCCTGCTTCCCCCCACCCCCCCAATCCTGCCTTCCTCTCTGCCTACTTGTGATCTCTGTCTGTCATATAAAATAAATTAAAAAAAAAAAAGAACTTCTGCAGAGCTCAGGGACTTAAAGAGATGACAAATACAAAAGAAAAGTTAATATGGAGAATGGAAGTGTCACTATCCATAAAACAAGAGCACCTAAAAGAGACAAAATAAACAGGAGTGGAAATATATGTAACTTCAGATACCAAGGTCTCATAGATAGACAGTTTGGCAGGAGTTGCCAATATATCTTTCAAATAAAAACTCTCTGGGGATACCTGGGTAGCTCAGGTATCCCCAGAGATAGGGGCTCATCTGCCTTTGGCTCAGATCATAATCTCAGGGTCCTGGGATGGAACCCCACATCAGGCTTCCTGCTCAGCAGGGAGACTGTTTCTCCCTTTCCCTCTGCCTGCTCCTGCTCTCTCTTTCAAATAAAAAATAAAATCTTTAAAAAAATAATAAAAACTATCTGACCAAGAGACAAAAATAGCAAATATTTGAAATGTGTGAAAAGCAGTTATAAGCATAATTTAATGCGTGTTTTCCAATATGGTAGCAGAGAACAGCATGTAGCTCTTCAGTATTTGAAAAGTGGGTAATGGGTAATGTGAGTGAGGGAGTGAATTTTAATTCTATTTAATTTTAACTATTTCTTAAAATATTTTTTTAATTGAAGTATAATTGACATACAATGTTATATTAGTTTCAGATGTACAACATATAGATTCAACCGTTCTGTACATTACTCAGGGCTCACCATTGTAAGTGTAGTCACCATCTGTCACCATACACCATTATTATGATATTATTGACAATGTTCTTTATGTTGTACTTTCCATCTCTGTTCCTTATTTATTTTATAACTGGAAGTTTGTACCTCTTAATCCCCTTTACCTATTTCTCCCTACTGCCCACCCATCCCCTCACTGGCAACCACCAGTTTGTTCTCTATATTTGAGTCTGTTTTTTGTTTGTTTGTTCTTTTGTTTTCTTTTCAGATTCCACATATAAGTGAAATCATATGAAATCTTTCTCTGTTTGACTTACTTCATTTAGCATAATACCCTTTAGGTCCATCCATGTCTCAAATGGCAAAATTTCATTCTTTTTTATTACTGAAATCATTCCATTCTCTACATATACTAAATCTTTTTTATCCATTTGTCTGCCAATGGATGCTTAGGTTGCTTCCACATCTTGGTTACTGTAAATAATGCTGTAATAAACATAGGGATCTTTTTATCTTTTTGAATAAGTGTTTCATTTTCTTTGAGTAAATATCCAGTAGTGGAATTACTGGATCATAAGGCATTTCCATCTTTAATTTTTTGAGGAACCTCAGTACTGTTTTCCTCAGTGGCTGCACCACAGTACCCACCAACTGTGCTGTGCACAAGGGTTCCTTTTTCTCTACATCCTCACCAATACCTGTTGTTTCTTTTCTTTTTGATACTAGCCATTCTGACAGGTATAAGGTGATATCTTATTGTGGTTCTGATGTGCATTTCCCTGATGATGAGTGATGCTGAGCACCTTTTTGTGTGTCCATTGACCATCTGTATGTCTTCTTTGGAAAAAAACACCTCTTCAGCTCCTCTACCCATCTTTAAATAAGATTGTTTGTTTATTTTGGTGTTGAATTGTATGAGTTCTTGATGTATTTTGGATACTAACCTTTTATCAGGTATATCATTTACAAATATTTTCTCCCATTCACTCCCATTGTCTTTTTATTTTGTTGATGGTTTTCTTCACCATAGAAAAGATGCTTTATTTTGGTGTAGTACTGATAGTTTATTTTTGCTTTTGTTTCTCTTGTCTTAGGAGATATGTCCATAAATGTGTTGTGAAGGCCAGTGTTCAAGAGATTACTGCCTATGTTTTCTCTTAGGAGCTTTGTGATTTCAGGTCTTAACATAATTTTAAGTAATTTCAATTTAGGTTAAAAAATTTGATTCAAGTATTACAAAACTTTAAAGTATGTTTGGGAAAACTTGGGTATGTGAGTCCACTCTTCCAATTATAAACTGAAATCTAAATATAAATCAAGTGTATCTGATGTGAATTTAGTATTTATATTGAGATATACCTTAAATGTAAAATTCACTCCAGATTTCTATTACTTAATACAGAAAAAAAATGTAAAATATTTCTTTAATACCTTTATATTGATTATATGCTTAAATTATCCTATTTTGGATCTATTGGGTTAAATAAGATGTATAATTAAAATTAATTTTACCTATATACATTTACTTTGTTAATATGGCTGCTAGAAAATATATACAATTATATATGTGGCTTGCATTTTATTTCTTTTTTTAACTTTTAAAAAAATTTTATTTATTTTTTAATTTCTTTTCAGTGTTCCAGAATTAATTATTTATGCACCACACCCACTGCTCCATGCAATACATGCCCTCCATAATACCCACCACCAGGCTCACCCAACCTCCCACCTCCCACCCCTCCAAAACCCTCAGATTGTTTTTCAGAGTCCGCAGTCTCTCATGGTTTGTCTCCCCCTCGAATTTCCCCCAACTCCCTTCTCCTCTCCATCTCCCCATGTCCTCCGTGTTATTTCTTATTGCATTTTATTTCTTTTGGGAAGCACCAATCTAATAGATAAACATCAAACATATATCCATAGAGTATTCATTTTAAGTTCTCACAGAAAAAAGGAAGCTTCAATAAGTATCACATAATCAGTATACACAGATTATGCTGCCTGATTATAATGATGTAAATAAGAAATTAGTAACAACAAGAAAACTTCAAACATTTCCTTGGACTATAAAACAACTACACTGGGGTGCCTGGGTGGCTCAGTGGATTAAGCCTCTGCCTTTGGCTCAGGTCATGATCTCGGGGTCCTGGGATCAAGCCCCACATTGGGCTCTCTGTTCAGCAGGGAGCCTGCTTCCCCCTCTCTCTCTGCCTGCCTCTCTGCCTACTTGTGATCTCTCTTTTTGTCAAATAAATAAATAAAATCTTAAAAAAAAAAACTATACTACACAGTGATTGGTTAAGAGGAAATTTTAAAAGGTATTACAACATATCTAGAAAGGAACAACAATGACGGTGTCAAATGTCAAATGTTGTGGCCCACAACTAAAGTAGCACTTAGTTTTATATAATTTTTTTTTTAAAGATTTTATTTATTTATTTGACAGAGATCACAAGTAGGCAGAGAGGCAGGCAGAGAGAGAGAGGAGGAGGAAGCAGGCTCCCCGCGGAGCAGAGAGCCCGATGCGGGGCTCGATCCCAGGACCCTGAGATCATGACCTGAGCCGAAGGCAGAGGCTTTAACCCACTGAGCCACCCAGGCGCCCCTAGTTTTGTATAATTTTGAATACATTAACAACAAACAAGATATATTAAAAACCAAAGACCTAAGGACATCACTAAACATATTAGAAAAAGAGAGAAAAGAATAAATACAATAAAGCCAAAGTGATAGGAAGAACATAAGAAATCAACAAGACAGCCCCAAACCCCTATTAAAATATGATTTTTTTTAAGATTTAATTTATTTATTTGAGAGAGAAAGAGCACGAGCAGGGGGGATGGAGAGTGAGAAGCAGGGAGTCTGATATATGGCTCCATTGTAGGACCCTAAGATCATTACCAGAGCCCTTAACCCAATGAGCCACCCAGGTGCCCCTAAAATCTGATTCTTTCAAAAGTGAGATGACAGGAGAACCTGGATGGCTCAGTAAATTGAGCGTCTGACTTTTGATTTCAGCTAAGGTCATGATCTCTGGGTTGTGGGATCAGCCCCACCTTGGGCTCTGCACTTAGCAGAGTCTGCTTCTCTCCATCTCCCTCTGCCCCTCCCTGTGCTCTCTCTCACTCTTCACTCTTCTCTCTCTCTCTCTGAAACAAACAAACAAACAAACTAGTAAATATATCTTTTTAAAAAATGAGATGACAAAAAGATGGATATGACTCTCTATACACCAATTCATACTGAAACCAGGTTGAATGGACATAGCACGGGGAAAAATAGCAATCCTTTACTGGGATCCTAGCAGAGAAGTTGACCTGAAATCAGCAGAAGTCCTTCCACTCTCAAACAAGCACTGCCTGACAATGCTTGTTTGTTCAGACAGTGCTTGTTTGAACAGACAGCCCCACACAACCTTCATGGGTCTGCCCAGACCCCAACCTGTGGATGAAATACATTTAGGTGGTGCCTTTGTGACCAAGTGGTTTGGGTCCCAGAATACAGAGGGAGGGTCAAGGGGAAATAACAAAGTCAAAGAAATCAACAGAGGGGCCTTGTGTGAACATGATGTGCCATGACCTGAGTGTTATTATTTTTTAAAGATTTTTATTTATTTATTTGACAGACAGATATCACAAGTAGGCAGAGAGGCAGGCAGAGAGAGAGAGGAGGAAGCAGGCTCCCTCCCGAGCAGAGAGCCCTATGCGGGGCTCGATCCCAGGACCCTGGGATCATGACCTGAGCCGAAGGCAGAGGCTTTAACTCACTGAGCCACCCAGGCTCCCCCTGAGTGTTATTATTATTTCAATTCTTTGCACTTGAGATGTACAAAGTACTTTTAAATGTTGTAAAGAATTTTGGGGCACCCTTCCTAGCCCATGTTTTTCTCCTTTTTTGAATTCCAAAAATACGGGAACACAAAATTTAGCACATTGTTTCCCAGTGGGATCTCCTGTCCTGCAATGGGTACCTGATCACCCTGATCACAAAAGCAGTAGTACTTTGCTGCTGGTGGTTGACTCTTCATGACTACACCTGATACTAAGTGCAGACACTGAGGCCTAGCTGAGTGTGTGTGTGTGTGTGTGTGTGTGTGTGTGTGTGTGTGTGCACGTGTAGAGATAGAGAGGGAGGATATATATATATATATATTTTTTTTTTTTGCTTTTTCTCTGATTCTGTAAATGTAGTAAAAAAGGCTAATTTTAGGGTTTATCCCTCTGGGCACATTATCTCAATTTTATAACTGGAATTGATCTAATTTAGTCTGAGGAGATTGCCTAAAGTAAATATAGCACTTGTTCAGTGAGGTTGGGTTCCTACACACCACCTATAAAAGAAGATAAAGCCATCTGAGCTGTCAGAAAAACCCCATTGATCAAGGCATCACTTTTTCCTAACATGCCCAGATAATGGCTGTAACCCCTTGGGTCTGGGGCTGTAGGCACAGCCACTGGGCCAGCCCCTCTGCATTACATCCTCTCTCTTTGTCTGCAAACAACACAGGGGAGCAGCAGGTTGGAGGCCCAGCCTTGCCAGCTGACCAGGCCAGGTGCGTTTCCATTGGCTGTAGGGGCCAGGGTGAGCTCTATTTTCTTCTGTACATAAAGATAAGAAGCCAAGGGCTCCCTTCCGAAAGCAAACACGTTTAATTTGAACCACCGCCTCCCCATGATTCACCGGATGGAATTTACGATGGTGTTTACCCTTTTCCACAAAAGTAGCAAATGAATCAGTCCTAATAGGAAATATAAATCCATTGCAGATGCATTTTGAAGCCCACAGGGGAGATTTCACTGAAGAGGCCACCGTGATTCCAGAGTTACCCCCCCTCCTCCAGCACCACAGAATTGTAAAGACTGAGCCGGGTCTTTGAGGGGAAGCAACTTCAATGATGAGCAGAACAAGTCTTTGCATGTGCCAAGTTTTACTTGGCCCCTCTTAGCAGCCGGAATCCAGACAAAACTTCAGGAATGCTTTGCTGGGCAGCTGTGGTGCATTCAAAGGGGAGAAACAGCCTTAATCTTTGCAAAACCAACAAAGATAAGCAATAGCTTTCTCGGGGTTGAAATTAGCCAACGCACTGCTACACAATGTCCTTGTGACCATTATCCAGGCTCTGACCGCCGAATGGCACTGCTCAAGTATGCTGGCAATGTTTAACCAACCATCTGTCTTGTACCTGTTCCCACTGAACAGGAGCCTTTGTCTGAACCCTGGTCCCATCCAGCATGTCTGCTGTCTGCTTGCCGACAAGTGACACTGCACCTTCTCATTGCATTCTATCAATTTCTCAACACTCTTGATGATGGTCTGTCCTTGTACAGAGTGGCTGCTACCAGAGAACAGTTTTGAAATGGGATATGGATTTTCTGTCTGTCCATCCATTACTTTCCATATCACTATGTGTGTAAAACATATATTATATATTTGCCTATTTGATATTTCCCTGGTTTTTCCTTTTTAGGAGGCATTTCTGTATTCATTCAAATGTAATTATTGCTGATTTAATTTTCCCTCTTGGATAATTGCTCTTAAATTAGACCCTCCCCAATATACTTTTTTTTTTAAAGATTTATTTATTTATTTATTTGTTTATTTATTTGACAGAGAGAGACACAACGAGAGAGGGAACAGAAGCAGAGGGAGTGGGAAAGCTGATCAGAGAGTCCGATGTAGGACTCCATCCCAGGACCCTGGGATCATGATTCGAGCCAAAGGCAGACACTTAATGATTGAGCCACCCAGGCACCCCCCCAATATACTTTTTATACCCAGTAAAAGATTTTCTGCTTAAATGTCACACTTTACTGATTATGTTACCTAAGGGTTAGGTTGAACTATTTGAACTTTATGCTTTTGTAGGTCTGAAGCGGTCAGGTACTAGCACTGCATATGGTTCAAAATATGAAGATTTCCTTGTCAACTTGCCCATTATGCTTTCGAATAGATTAAAGCAGTTCATGGGTTTTATTTTGCAAACAAAATTTTTTAATCAAGCAAACTTCTCTTTTCAGAATTGATTTCTCCTGTTTTGCCTTGCCCTGCTCAGAAGTAATGTGTCCCCATGTTTGTTTTCCACATGTCACATGGTAGACACACAGTTGACCCCTGGACAGCATGATTTGAACTGTGGAGATAAACTTATATGCAGATTAAAAAAAATTAAAAACAGTATAGGACTGTAAATGTATTTCTCTTCCTTATGATTTCCTTAATAACATTTTTTTTGTCTCTAGTTTATTTTAAGAAGACAATGCAAAATACCTACAATGTGTACAATATGTGTTAATCAATAGTTTGTGTTATCAGTAAGGCTTCCAGTCACAGGAGGCTATAAGTAGTTTAGTTTTGGGGGAGTCAAGAGTTATAATGGGGGGCTGGCATCCTTAACCCCCGTGTAGTTCAAGGGTCAACTCTTAGCTACAACTATCTAAGGCATGTCTTCTTGTCTTCACAATGGCAACCACAGAAGTTCAGCTTCAGGGTAATGGCGTCCTTGAAATCCACCCTTCAAGCCCTCACACTACCCGGTGTGACCTCAGATCTGGATGCCAGTCACCACTCAGCTGCCTTATCTCCAGCCCTCACTTGGACTCTCAGGACGCATGCTTCTTACCTATCAAGGGGACTGGATTTGATAAGAGCCAAAGTATTAGATGCGTGGGGGGCTCCAAGAAGTATAGAGTATGAAGTTGAAAATAGCTCTGTGTTTGGAGATCTTCAAACCTATGTGTCTGCACTCATGTTCTAGCACCAGAGCTCCCCACCTTTATTTCACTGTGCTCATGAGCACATCCTAAACACAGTTTTGTCTTCAAAGCAGATGGATTGAATTAAAGGAATGCAAATACCCATGCTGTCTATCCAGAGGAAATTTGGAAAACAAAACAATTACCTTAAAAACAGCAGCGCAACAAATCTTGTCCTTAAATCTAAATTGCCAGTGAAGCCAGAAAAGAAAGCAAATATAGAGGGTGGGAAATCTCTTCAGATTTTAACTTCTGGAATATGGTGGCAAAGGGAAACAACTGTGGGAGTAGTCTAGCATATTGGTGGTCCCCACTGGGGGCTCAAAGAAAGAGAAATTCATCCTTCAGTTTTAATTTTGGTGTATGTTCTGTATTTTGTAAGGTAATCTAAGAGTAAATACCTATTGAATCAATATACTTTATTATAATATAGATTATTCACTAAATAATTATATTTTTCAATATATAATAATCTACATATATAATTTTATTCACATATATAATATATATCTAATATCTAATATGTATATAATTTCATCTAGAAATATATATGTAATTTCATTCATGAATGTATCTATTTGTCTGATATGTGACATATTTTGGTTGTGATGAATAATGTACTGTGGACATGATGTACATGTATTTGAGCAGCTGTTTTCAGTCTTGGGGGGTATATGCCTTGGAGTGAAATTGCTGAGTCTTAGGGGAATTCTATGCTAAAATTTTTGAAGAGCCACAAAACAAACTTCCAGAGCATCTATATTGTTTTATTTTCCCATCAGCCATGTACAAGAACTGTAATTTCTCCACCTCCTTGACAAAATTTATATTCTTTTTTCTAAAAATGATCCATTGTGGTTTTGATTTGCACATTCCAGGAGTCATCTTTGTTCACATGACCTTTGGGAGGACTTCAAGGACAAGGTTATGCACCCTCTGGTATTTGTCATCTGGAATGATCTTTGAAGCCCTCCACAGGTCTTCCTGGCATCTCCCCAAACCACCAAAACGCTGTATGTGCAGATACCTCAACAAGGATCTCCCCTTCCCAAAGGACATCTTTGCCACCACAGCGGGGAGTGACATGTACCTGATAATGAGGAGGATAGAAAAGAGGTTTTCACTCCAAGCTGAGAAGAAGTGGAGTCCTGCTGTCCACAGAGTGGAGTCCTGGTGTGTGTGGAATGGAGGTGAGCAGTCTTTTTAAAGTCAGAAGACAGAGCACATTGTAAGGCAGATGACTTCATGTTGGGCCAGAATCCTTAAGCCTTAGCTGGACCAGAGAGCACAGAAGCATGTGTATTCTGAGTCCCCAGGCAAAGGGGGCAGGGGGGTACACATCCTGATGCAAGAGCAGGCAGGAAAACATGGAGCGCAGTAAGATTTCAGGTTCAGGTACAGGGGGGCAGGTAAGTGATGTGGGATCAGGACAGGAAGAGTCAGGATCTTGGGGTCCAAAATGCATGGCAGGTTCACAGAGAAACAAATCTAAGAGCAATCCCTGCTTATGAGCTTGCAGGTTTCTTCCCCCTCTCTGGGGTTTGCTTGCGGTTCTCAATTTGGCTGCACATTAGAATCACCTGGGGAGCTTTGAAAACTCCCAATGCCCAAGCCAAGAAATCAGACTCAATGTGTGGGGGACCCACCACCAGGATTTCAATGTTCCTCAGGTGATTCAAATGGGTAGCCAAGGATGAGAAAAGTAGAATTTTAGGATTAAAATAGTAGTAGGTTTAAAAAGTAGACTTTATTAGATGGCTGTTTTTACTATAAAAGAAATATGGGCACATTATAGAAGTTTGGATGGAGCAAAGATGTTGGGGGAGGATGCCACCCATTGCCCCATGGCCTTGAGGCTGCTATAGATGGTGCAGCCTGTGCCTTATTTGGGTCTCCATTCCCAGAATGGTGAATGACAGCTCACAGCCAGGGCAGGGCTGTGCTGCTGAGGAACACACAGGATGTGACGTATTTTCTGTGTCCGTGGCCCTGTGTGGGCACAGTGAGGGCTGCACTCAATAAATGTTTGTAGGGTGAGTGAATGGAAGCAGGAAGGCATGAATTCATGAAAAGCGGCCTAAGACATGGTCCCTGCCCTCTAGGAACTTACAAAGGGGCAATTGAATAGGCATTATAATGACAATAATCAGATGGCGATAATAGTCCCTGCATCAGTGACTCTGTGTGTCTGTGCACGCAGCCATGCAGCCAGGGAAACCAGGGAAAGGTTTTTGAAAACTCTGTTTGGTAGCTAGGGCCTCTCTTATCTTTATTAATGCCCTGCAAGGCACTGACACACCACCCCCTTCTTGATAAAACAGGTAAACAGGAGCAGAGCAAAAGCCAGTGAGGCAGGTTGCCAGTGGTACCCAGATCCCACATGAGTGGTCACATCGAGGTCAGTGAGAGTGGAGAAAAGTCTGCCTCCCTCATGTGGAGTTAGTTATTCTGTTGATTGTTTGCTCTTTGCTTGTTTGGTAAAAGTTCCCCAAGCACTCTGGCCTACAGATAAATTAAGTAAGTTGATAAGCCTCAAGCTCCTTGTCAGTTAAAGCTTCCTCCTCAGAAATGGTGGTTGTGGTGGAAAGAACACTAATAGGACACAGGAAAGCTGGAGGCTTCTCTTGTATTGTCAACCATTCAGAGGGCCTTAGCAAAGTTCCACACCTTCTCTGACTTACAAAGCAAGCAGCGGTTTCTTTTCTACTTTCCTTACCTAGCAACTGTACCCATTCAGCAAGATGGAGTTATTGCACTAAAAGATACCTTTTAATCCTTAGGTGTCCTCAGCCTCCTGTTACTTACTGGGCTGGGGGTCCACAGGTCCCTCTATCCCAGAGCCAGCCCACAGGCTGGGTGTACTGACTTTGTCAGGGCTGTGGTCACAAAACTCCCAGCCACCTCTCACACACATGGGAAGTAGGCAGTGCCAGGAAACTGTAGGTACTAAATTTCCACAATGATGGCAAAAAACCACTTATACACATAGCTTTACTAGTCACTGCTGGTATTTTAATTTCTCCTCCTGTTTCCCTCCATTACTCCCAGGCACCCCCTCTCCTATTCAGAGACAAAATGACCTTTCCCCTCATGGCCCATTCTGCTTTTTATTGCTGTTGTTTTAATAAATCTAGACCAAAATACGTTTGGGTGGCCTTAGGTGAACAGTGAGGGTCAGGAAGGGTCAGGTGACAGGTGAGTTGGTGAGGAAACTGGGGACACTGACCGCTGCCCGCCAGCCTAGATCTTTTCTATCAGAGGGCACTGACAAATGTGTACTCTGAGCCTGCTGGGTGGCTGTCCCCAAGGCAGTTCACCTGTGCTGGTCATCTAATGTCAGGCTGGTATGAGTCCAAGCACAGCCAACTTGCCTACCTGCTGTTTGATGAGCTGAAATCTCAGTTAGCTTTCAGTTTTTTTAAAAATTATTTTTTAATATATTTAAGATTTTATTTGCTGGTGGTTAGCCATACCACAGAGCTACTCTGTGTACCTTCACTTCAGAAATGAATTGGAAATTCCAACTTATTTCTGAGTTTATTGAGGGGAGAGAAGCAGTAAAGTAAAATAAAAACCTTAGTGGACCTAGGAGAGAAGATACCACATTTTGTTCTGCTCTGCTGATGAACTGGTCTATGACTTACTAATTACCCTTTCTGGGTCTCATTTTTCTCTTCTGTACAATGGGAAGTTTGGACTATTCTTATGGTTCTCAGACTTTCTTCAGAAAAATAACTGGCCTTGTTTTCAAATAAATTTGTATGCCACAGACCTCAATCCATAAAATTCAAAAAGGAGTCATTTTATTAGTTTAACAATTACCTGGTATACTAATTCTTAGTTTAAATTGGTAACATTTACTTATCCTGAAGTCAACAATGATGATTTTATAGTTAAAATATAACTTTTATCAAGTAAAAAGTTAAATCATATCAAATGAAGCATGCTATTTTTAAAAACAATTTTATTGGTTGCATGGCCTGCATAAAATTTTGAGTAGCAGCACTGAGCAATTGTAAGTACTCCTTCCCTTCCCTTCTCTTCCCTTCTCTTCTTTTTTCTCTTCTTCTTTTCCTTTCTTTTCTTTTTAATTTTTAAAACATTTTATTTCTTTTTTTTTGAGAGAGAGAGATAGTGAGAGAGAGCACAAGTGGGGGACAGGGAGAGGGAGAAGCAGGCTCCATCTCATGACTTGAGCTGAATGCAGACACTTAACCGACTGAGCCATCCAGGTGCTCCTAAGTGCTACCTTTCAAGGCACAATCTGTCTGCAATCTCCATGCCTTTCCCTGTGACAGGAAAGGGCAGGTGAACCTATATTCTAAGGCTGGTGCAATATGTCTTCAGGGGGTGAGGACTCTAGTGATCTCCAACTCAGTAGAGTGTGTGGCATTTGTAATTCCAATTTCAAAATCACTTCCAAAATATAAAACAACACAAAAAAATATCCAAGCAAATGTTTCCTGGCCCCTAAACACATGTTAGGCAAGTGTGATAAACAGAAAAATTTTAACCCCCCTAAGCTGCCCTCAATAGCTGGTCCAGACAGCAACCATCTGGGTGGAAATATGAAAATAGTTTGACATTGGTACTTTCTCTTTACATTACAAAAAAAGCATTAAGACAGTGTTTTTTTTTTTTTTTAATTCCACATTTTTTAGGATCATGTAATGTAGCCCTATGGACCCACTTCTGATAAGAGACCCCCAGAGCCTGTAACAAATCAGTACAGAAATGATTTTGTTTTCTGTCATCTTGCTCTTGGAGGTTCATTCTCCTCCCTCACGTTATCAGGAAAAGAAAGCTCTTAGTGAAATAGCTTGGTTGGGTACTCACCCCCATGAATGTTCAGAACCATGTGCCTGACCCCCAGAACACTCAGCTGTTGCCACTTTTCTTGCTCCCTGTCACACCTACTTGTTAACACATCTATGTGTTGTTATTTGAAATCAGGGGCATCATCTTGTTTTGAGGCCATGAGGGGCACTACCTGCTTTGTCACAGAGAGATCCTCTCTCCACCTGGCAAGGATTGGGACTGAAGGCAGAAAGGAATTAGCTGGCAGAGCTACCTCTGCATTGCAAATGTTGCCTATGTGGACAACCAAACCATCCAGACTATGGAAATCTGGCCCAGTGGCCTGGCAAGAGTTTGGTCTGGGAGGCAGCGGTGTGCAGTGTGGGGGTGTTTATGTTTATACATAGATAGTTGCCATGGCAACACTCTGGTGTCACATCATAGGTGCACTTAATGCCCATGGGTCCTGCTCTGTAGGTGGAGAGAGAGCTAGCTGGTCCTGTCTGCACTCAGCTGCCATCCCACTGGTTGAGAAGGACTGCCTGTGAACTCTGCTGCTCCCTTGGTTCGGATCCCATCTGTTTATCCTAGCATGAGCAACTGGTAAGATTCTTGTGTTCTCACAAATGAATACTGGAACTCCAACCAACACTTCACCAGTTGCTTGTGTAAGGAAATAGCCATTTTTTTTTTCTGTTGCTGGAGGAGAAACTGATGCTGGAAGTTTGCCCATACCAAGATGCAATGTAGCATCATCTTTCTGGGTAATTTCAGAGATTTTTCAGGGGTTACTTTCAACCATATTTGTGTCCTACATGCTTACATTAGAATTCATAAGCTGTGACTCTCCTGTGCTCAGACCAGATGCAAGGCAATGCCCAAGAGGCACTAGGAGCCACTAGAAGAGTCACCAGCATATTCAATACCTTGTGTTGCCTTCAGGTGCTTTCTGTCTCCTCATGGAGATTATGAGAACTTTTTTTAGCTGGTTTAATAGAGATGGTTTAGTTTTGCCTGGGATGCCTCATGAAATAGAGCCCTGCTTTATTGCATGCATGCACAAACACGAGTGTGCACATGCCCATGTAAGACACCTATAAACCATTAATACACATACACAAACCAGGTAAGAGAAAGGGATGAAACTGGCTAATTACAAGAATTTTTCTAGAATTCTCTATCTCTAAATTTCTGCTTAGTGAAAAATAATAGGCAATGTGGGATGTGGGAGGGTGATTCCAAACACTTGTGTGTTTAGTATTGCTTATGACGATGTAAAATGTCAGTGTTTAGAGCAGGTCAATAGGATGGTCTGTGATGATGGGAATGTCCTACGTTTGCCCTGTCCGGTATGATAGCCTCTAGTCACGTGTGGCCACTGAGCACCTGACGCGTAGCTTGTGTCACAGAACCGATTCATGGGCTTGAACTCCAGGGTATTCTGCAGTGGGGTTTTATAACCACCTTTATCTGAAATTTCCTCCCTTTTTACCAACATGGAGGCCTCCTTTTGGGTTATTGTCTCCCAGCTGGCACACTAAGCAGGTACAGGGATGTTGGTTGTGAAATAAAAAATGGGAATTTCAAAGGCTACCTTAGTTTCCTGAAAGGCTTTGAGTAGAAGTTTCCTCACTCTGTCCCCCATCCCCACTTCCACCCTACCGCATAACAAAGAAAAAGAATGACTTCTTTGTTCCTCTGGGGCAAACTTTTTTTTTTTTTTTTTTAATCTTACTCAGCCTGCCCCTATAAAAGGCTTATCTTCACTGCTGGTAGGAGACATTTTAATTCCTTCCTGTTTGCTGATCCCTGCTCCTCAAGGCCCCTCAGCACAAGTCCCTCCCCAGGCACCATGTAACGTCACCAAGGAGTATTGGAACCCATCTGTCACCTGACACCCTATCTTTATAGCCATGACAGCTTGGGTGCTGGCCACCCAGACTCTTGGTGTAGCTTCTAGCAACATTTCCAGAGAGTAGCCCCCACTCCTCTTAAAGCCTACCTCTTAACCTTGCAGGAAAGATATCTTCTTGATCATTTGACTTTGCAACTTGCTTCATTTCCCATTGGCCATCTATTTTTCCGACCTTTTATGTTTAGAGTGGATTTACGGTAATTATCATTTTAGAATTTTGCAACATGGCTTGACATTTATGGAGACCCACATGAGTGTCAGAAATCATTAACCCCTTTTCAGAGTCCCTGATTTTGGTTTTAGCCCTCAGTTCTGTTTTGCATGGTTGGTCACCCCTAAGGTTTCAGAAAATAAGGTGCCAAGAAATGTCTCTGCCAGCTTGGGGAAAGGATTCCTCTATTTTGAAAAAAAAAATCAGTGACAAATAACTTAAGACGTAGCTTTCTATTATAAAAATGGTGTAACTGAATAAAATGATCTTTGGTACCTGGGGGCTCCTGTGATGTTCTTTACTCATTTCC
>ML109091.1:82937-113811 GCA_003697995.1 Taxidea taxus jeffersonii
GAAAGCTGTTTCCTCTGTAGCTACCACTATTGGTGTCTAATTCAGTTCTTGGTCAGCAGGGCCGAGGGTCTGGAAAATAATCTAGACACAGAGCAGAGAAGAACCAGGACAAGTTGACCCCCAACCAGGTACTTCTGCCCCTGTCCATCATTGTATCCAACCCCTTGGCAATCCCTTGAGGGTAACGGTCACTGCTTTGCCTCTACAGCCCAAAACTTGTACTAATTCCTCTGTTGGTCAGCATTAATGCAAAATAATATAGGGAAGGAGACTCTGGAGAAAATTTTTCCCAGGTTAAACAGGTTGACACAGCATAAACCACCACTGGTGTATATTGAACCAACCACTGGTTCAAAACCCCAAACAGCATAGCTGGAGTGGAAAACAGCCAAAGCTGAGAGGAGCCGCTGGAAAAGGTGAGAATGTGGTACAGCACACCAGCTGAGAGTACAGGGAAGCCAGATGGAAACGGGAGGGAGATTGAGTCTGAGATAACAGTGCAAAGCCAAGGCCATGAGTATATGTCTTTATGTTTCAGAATGGAACATGCTGAGTACTGTGATGAAGGTGACAGCTTGAAGACATGTACCTTGAGCTGATGATAGGTGGTTTCTATAGTGAGCAAATCCTTGATTTCTTGAGGGTGTGGCTATGGAATGATACCCCTAGGGAATAAGCAGATCCTAATGATCCCATTCCTCCACTCCCCAACTTTGCACCCTCAGTTTCCACATCTGAACGACAAGCATATAACTCCCAAATAAAATGCATAGGTGGCATTGGTGGTGGTTATTATGATTATGTCTATCATTTTTGAGGTGGTTAAAGAGGAAAGGTCTGGGGTGCCTGGGTGGCTCAGTGGGTTAAAGCCATTGCCTTTGGCTCAGGTCATGATCCCAGGGTCCTGGTTTCGAGCCCCGCATCGGGCTCTCTGCTCAGCAGGGAGCCTGCTTCCCTTCGTCTCTCTCTCTGCCTGCCTCTCTGCCTGCTTGTGATCTCTGTCAAATAAATAAATAAAATCTTTAAAAAAAAAAAAAGAGGAAAGGTCTATGACTTTCCCAAGACATTGGCCACTAGCAAAACTGGAACTTAAACCCACATGTCCTGATTCAAGTCTAGTGCTCTGTTCATTTCATCACCAAGTAATAAGGAGATAGCAATTGTGTTCTGTCTGTTGTGTCCCAAAGCTACAAAATATATTCAAGATATATTCAACAGTCTATAGACATTCCATAGAGAGAGCATGATTTTGGAGTTGGTTTTCCAGTGCTGAGAGTGGATTATTGTGTCTCACGCATATTTTTTTCATAATGCCTATTCTAGACTGGCCAATGATAGCATCCACACAAGTAACAGAAGGCCTTTTGGGGCTGAATTGTCTTCAGGAAGCTGTCAAGCTCAACCTCCTGGGTCCACTGTCAAGCTCAACCTCCTGGATCCGTTGACCCTAAGTGGAAAGCCCAGAGGTCCCTGGGTCAGTGTAAGATAGAGAGTGATGAAAAGAAGCAACAAGAGGGAATAGAGGGGAAGGCTTGTTCCAAGTGCAAGAGGAAAATGGTGGCTATTTCAAAGGATAATGTAAGAGGAGTTATGGTTTCAGGCTCCTCACCTACACACCTTTTCACTCTCTTTACATTCCTCCTCTTCAGAGATATTTCTCATCTGGGTCTCCTGTGTCCCCTTATTCTACAGACCTCTCTGATCACAGAGGAAACACCTTCCACATCAAAGCCTTAGAGACAGCAGAGTTTTTGTGGGTAAAATAGATAGACAACTGTAAATATAGGACAAAAATGTTAAATTGAGGTAATTCAAGTTTTCTGGAATTTCATTTAGTTTCCTTCCGTGGCAAGGATGACCCTTGAAGGCACCAGGACCAGGACCATAATGTGAAGGGGAAGGCAGAGGTTCCCCATGCTGGGTGAGCTGGGCTTCCCGAAGGTTACTGCCGAGCTGCAGGAGGCTGCAGAACTTGGTCACTGTCAAAAACACATTTTCAGCTTTATTTTCTCTGGTGTTCTTCTGGGAGAAACTTTTGGCAAGCCAAAAATGGATGGATCACCAAGGGAGGGTTATCAGGTCTGAAAGCTGTTCCAGATTCAAGCTGTTGTTTGAAGAAGAAATGTGTTCTTAGAAGCAAGCAGCCTATTGGACAGCTGTTTCAAGTCCTTGATCCAAAAAAAAAAAAAAAAAAAAAGAGAGAGAGAGCGAGAGAGAGAAGAAAAAGAAAAAGACAAAGACAAAGAAAGAAAAACACCGTGCTTGTGAAAACAGCATCGGCAAAACATCTGCTGAGCACACAGAGGGCTCTTGGTCCCTGGTAGAGGTGGGGGATGAGGAGGTCTGTAAACAAGATCTGAAGCAGGTGTGTCCCAAGCAGCCCATGTTGTCTCTTGTCCGTACTCATACTAACCCTCATTCTGGATGAGGACAAGGAGGCCATGTGGGAGAGGCAGCTGCTGCTGTCAAGAGGGTGAGGTGCCCATCAGATTACCCAAGCACAGCACCTGTGGTTATTAAGCATCATGGCTGGGAGCTTCCTGTAGCTGAGGGAACATATAGGGCAAGAGGATCAGCAGGGCTGTTGTGGGGGGAGTGGTCTATTTGCAGGCAGGTGTTTCTCATAGATCCTCTCAGCATTTCATTGCCAGGGCCATCTGCCTGTGAAATCATTACTCATGCCAGCAAGAGATCTCAGGCTTTAACTCCACGGTGTGACTAACAGCCACCTATTACCTGATGGTATAGAGGAACTTCCACGGTGTCCTGCCGGGGATATTCTCGGCTGATGAAAAAACACCTTCTCTTCTCCAGAACAGATGAGAACTATAACTACAGTAGTTTCTGATGTTTGTAGAAAGATTTTCATTTTCCAAAACATGTTCAAGTCCATTACCCATTTCACTGAATCTCCCCATCACCGCTATTTAGTAGCCCCCATTTGCACTCCAGAATGGACCAGAAAATGAGGTTGGCACATGGGTGGCATGGCCAAGAGGGCTGGAGTTACAGCTCCACTCAGTTCATAGGGCAGTTATGTGACACTTGGGAGTTCTCACTTCTGGGACTCTCAGTTTCTTTGTCTCAAATGGAGCTGATCATTGCACCTACTTCATAGTTTTTAGTACATTTTCGCAATTGAGTGGAACGTCTGTGGGAGTAGTGCTTGACACCAAGTAAGAGCTCAAGAAATACTGACAGTCTTTACTCTCGGCATCTTCTTCTATCTTCTAAGGACACCATCCCCACCATGCTGCCTCCATCCCTTCTCACATATATCAACTTGTGTCTAAGGCACCTTGGGAAGTTACTGCTATGGCATCTCTAGCTATCAATCCAACCAATATCACTTCCATGTTACTGGATCTAGATCTTTTGTCTTTCCCCTCTCTTTGCCCCTGGGCCCTGTCCTGTCCATGGTGGATGCCACCTCGGGGCATGTGTTCACACTACCACCTTACAGAAACAGAAAATGGGGATGTCGAATGACTTACCAATGGGGCTAAATAGTTAGAGACTTTAAAGCCACTTAAAGCTGGTGTTTAGAATGAGTGTGAATCTTGGAAGTTTTTTTCAGAACAATGATGTATGAGTCTACTTGGGCTGCTATAACAAAATATCAGACATCTGTTTCTCACAGTTCTTGAGGCTAGGAAGTCCAAGGTCAAGGTGCTGGCAGATTCTGTATCTGATGAAGGCAGTCTTCCTGGCTTGACTCCTCACATGGCAAAGAGAGACAGAGAGAGCAAGCAAGCTCTCTGGTCGCTTCTTGTAAGGACACTCACTGATTCCATCATGAGAGCACCATCCTCAGAGCCTTGTCTAAACCTAACTAGACTCCCACCTGCAAATACCACCCCTTTGAGAGTTAGGCTGAATTTGGGAGAAACACAGATATTCAATCCATAATAAATGAGAACTATTTTATTTTAATAATAGTCCATGAGCTCACTTCATTAAGCATTCTCATCACTAGAGGCAGAGTAATGCATACTTTGTACATGCCCACAGGTTATGAAGAACCTCCCTATTTGCACTGAGGCTCAAAATGATTGAGCTTGAAGAGTAACCCAGTGCGTTCTAAATAGATGCAAAACTTGGTTCTGGGGGCACCTGGGTGTCTCAGTAGATTAAACATCTGTTTTCAGCTCATGATCTCAGAGTCTGGGATCAAGCCCTGCACTGGGCTCCCTTCTCAGTGGGGAGTCTGCTTCTCCTTCTCCTCTGCCCCCCCCGCTTGAGCTCATTCTCTGTCTCTTAAATAAATAAGTAAAATCTTAAAAAAAACAAACAAACAAAAACTTAGTTCTTGGTATAAACCAAACAATGTTATTTAATTGTATTCTTACAAAATATTCCTGAAATTCTCTTTCTTATGTAAAGGTCTCCAAAGAGGCTTGTGTACAAGAAAATAATTTTTCAAGTTTATTTATTTATTTTTTAGTAATCTGTACACCTAATATGGGGCAACAACTCATGATCCTAAGATCAAGAGCCACACATTCCTCTGACTAAGCCAGCCAAGTACCTCCAAGAAATTAATTTTTGTCATCATAGTTTAGGGGTTGGGGTCATCAAGAAGGGAGGGTAAACTCAGGAATGGGAAAGGGTAAGTGTATCTTTAATGGTTTTCCCTCAGAATCACATAATGAAGAATTTTAAACACATAAAAAAAAAACGGATGCACTGTTCACTGAACAACACCCACAGGTGCTTGGGTGCCTCAGTCAGTTAAGCGTCTGATTCTTGGTTTCGGCTCAGGTTATGATCTCATGGTTCATGAGATCAAGTTCTGCACTGGACTCCGAGCTCAGTGGGGAGTCAGCTTGGAATTCTTTCTCCCTCTGACCTCTCCTACCCCTTCCTCTCTCTTGCTCAAATAAGTAAATCTTAAAAACAAACAACCACCTAGATTCTATAACCATTAACATTTCCCATTACTCATGTTCTCCTGCACCATCCTCCCCATCTCTCATTGCTTCTGGTACATTTCAAAGTGAGTTGTACACATCCATGTATTTCACCCCTGAACACAACATCATGTATCTTATTATTAATTAGGGCTCAATAATTGTTTGCAGTATTTCAAGGTAAAAATTTAAGTATAATAAAATGCACTCACATTTTATTTAGCATTCACTGCATTTTGATAACTGTAGACACCTATGAAATCCAAGTCCCTGTCAAGATAATACATTTCTATTAACCCAGAAAATTCTCTCCTGTCCCTTCTTAGTTGGTTTTGTGCCTTCCCTTTTTACCATAGTTTAATCTAAATTGTTTTGGAGCTCAATGTAAATTTAATCACACAGCACATAGTCTTTTGAGACTGATTTCTTTCACCCAGCATAGTGTTTTTGAGATTCACCCACATTACTAGATGTATCAAAAGCTCACCCTTTTTCATTGCTACGTAGCATTCCATTGTTGAGATATCTCAGTGTATCCTTTCACCTGCTGTTGGACACTTGGGCTGTTTTCAGTTTGGTGTTTGAATGGGTTAACCTTTTCATGTTTATCGTAAGACTCCTAAATGGTTGACAGTCACCCCTCAAGTCCATCGGATTTGAGTAAACTTTAAGTAAACTTGAGGTAAACTTTCAAATCTGGATGTGGCATGAAATTATTTGGAATGTATGTTTTGTGTTTGAAACATTACTCTATGAATGGAGTGTGATAGGGACTGAGAAATCTACTTGATTATTGAGGGGAAAAATTAGTGTCTTAAGAAATAAATCCTTTTGTGGGGAAGGTAATTATAATAACAAAAGGCACAAAAGCATATTTTACTTTGTGCCTTTTATAAAACTAGGGAAAATGGAGTCTTACTTTTTGGCTGACTTTTTTTTGCTATAAATGTAGAAAATCAGATGATTTTCCAACAGCTCATCCAAAATAGTAAGTAGAGGTCAGAATAGTGCAGGGTCCATCTTCTGTGAGGGTCAGGCCCAAAGTTGACAGACAAGGCAAACTCTACGGCAGTAGACATCGAGATGTGTCTCAGGGATTCCCTTTCAGGGCCTTCAGCCTTACTCTCCAGATGGCTGAAGAATCCTGAGTGGTCCAGGGCCATGCCCTCTTCCATGGGCATCTCCTACCTAGAGCCTGATCAACATTGAGGTCAAGGCCCAGCCTCCTTGCCTCAAACAGGAAACACCCTAAAGTCCAGCCCAGTTCCAGAACTCCCGATGGGGACAGCTAAGGCTTTTTTTTTGGGGGGGGGTGCTCCTTCTGCCTAATCTGCTTCCTTCCCTTTCCTCTCCCAGCTGGAGATCTCATTCCATGATTAAATATCCTGCTAGTTTCCATTTCAGTGTCTGCTTGCCATGAAACCACCCGTGACACCTGTTACATAGATTTTATTCTTAAAAATCCTATCAAAAGGGACCATGCTAGAGACTTACATTGCTCCTTTCAGTGGGTACCAGGAGCCAGCATTCCCTTTGGCCAGGATAGAAAATGGGGCATTCGGTTGAACTGGAATATCAAAAGAAGCATGGAGTTTGCATTTTGGGGCCACTGTGTAGACAAAGACACCAAGGGTAAGATACCAGTGTCCTCTTAGGCATGCAGGAATAGGAGGGTGAGCAGGAAAACATAGGGCCTTTCCCGCCCACCCACCCACCCACTCTCATCTAGGGTGTGGTCAGTGGATTGCTGTCAGTGGGGAAGGACAGCAGGGCCTGTGCCCTGCAACTCTGTCACAAGCTCCTTCCTTGCTGTGCTGAGCATATTGCTGAACCCCCTCAGATTCCATGCCACTCCATGTGAGGAATGATTTTTCTGGACTATTCTCTTGAGGTCGAGATTGGTACAGAGAAGGAAGAAAATACCATCCTGCCAGAAACAGACCTAGAGGGGAAGGCAGTTTCTAAAGCCTTAGCTGCTGTTGCATTCAGAGGTGGGCATCCCAAGTGCCTGTGCTTCTGTGCTTCCAATGCATGCATTTCCTATTTGCATGCTTTGTAAAAAATTGAGATGCATCAATGCAATCAAGAGATCTCTCCTTCTGGAAAAGCATTATTAAGTTGATATTGTTTCTTGAAATGAATTCTATTTAAAACTGAGGAATAAGGAGGAGCACCTGGGTGGCTCCATTGGTTAAGTGTCCAACTCTTGATTTCAGCTCAGGTCATGATCTCAGGGGCAGAAGATTGAGCCCCATGTTTGGCTCTGTGCTCAGCAGAGAGTCGTCTGCTTGAAATTCTCTCTCTCCCTCTCCCTCTGCAGCTCTCTCTAAAATAAATAAATAAATAAATAAATAAATAAATAAATCTTAAAAGAAATCCCTGAAGAATAAGGAAAAAAAAAACTGAAAGCATGCTACAAAAGGAATGAATAAATGCATTTAGTCCACTTTCTGGTTCTTTATTTCAGTATGACCACAGCCAACCCACCAAGCTCCCCAGGCTATTGGGAAGATGAGCTCCCATGAGGAACCGCATTGCATACATGGGGTATTTGTAAAGCTTTTGTAGTGGAACCTCCCCAAGCTCATGTCGGCTTTCTTATGCTTTTACAATAAACCCACTGGACACCTGCAGTCTCTAGTCCTGGTGGAGCCTATTTCTCCAGGCTAGAGTATGCTCGTATTACAAATGGAAGACTCCAGAAAGAACTGTGGTTGTCCAAGAAGCAGCATCTTGCTATCTTATGTTTAGAGGTTTCCATGACTATGGCTGTCATTATGAGCTCTGTAAACAAGTGTTAGTCTTCTTGCTCTTTTCTCCACGTCTGCTTCAGTAAAGTTTGTTGTGGCTGATGCTGTTGATGCCCTTCCCATATCTCCTTGGTCCATCTGAGGTCATCTGCAGATAGTTTCCCTACATACCAAATGCTTCATCTCTGAGAGGGTGTTTTCTGAAGAGAGGAATGCATTCCCCAGTGGGTGAAGTGGTCATAGTACTGCAGAGATTACACACCCAGAAGAAACCCTCAATCCATGAAGGACAGGAGTTGCTAGGAAAATAGCCCAGGTTCCCTTCCCCTAGTGGGACAGTCCTGGAGGAGGTTCTGCATGGTTTCTCACTGGGTGCCCTGTAGGTTAGGCTCCAGTCATACATACTGGTAACCTGATAAATAACCCACCCTTTGGTGGTCCTCCTCCCTTCTTTGTCTCTTCTCTCCCTCACCCTGTTTCCTGGGATCATGTTCCAAATAAGCAATCTGTACTCAAATTCTTGACTTAGTACACTAGGGGTAACCCAAACTAAGACTTCCGTCTTTTCCCCAGGAAATGAGACTATGCACAGCACAAATCCACTTCTCTCTTGATTCAATCTACTTTAGCAATTTCAAGAGAATGTCAATATCAATTAATATCAATGCATCAATTTGACCTCCATTATCTGCTCCAAATTGTCATTTTAATTGCTGGTTTAATCTTAAGAAGGTGTAATTCAGGTAATTTTTCCCAAAAAAATCACAGAATAGCTTTCTATTCTGTCCCTTGGATGTAGGGAAATATATTTATCTGAATGCATGCTTAGTCAACAGCTTTGCCCCCTTTCAAAGCCAAAGATTGTATTCTAGACCAACTACACGTGGCAGAGAAACAAAGATGGATTTTTTAGAGTCAACTTTAACTTTTAACATAAATCTGTGCTGGATGAGCCCGAGATGAAATAAACTATTCAGGGTATAGACTTTGGTCATGCTTCCTGTATGAAAAGCATTTTGGAAAGTAGAGGCTGATTTACCACAGACTGTACTCATTATGTTAAAACTGATAACATTATTTGAACTGGATGCTTTCCACATTCTAACATCTAAGCATTCTGAAATCATCAGCTTTTCCTCCCTCTGGAGAGTTTTCGGATCTGGGACAAAGCTCTACCAGGTTGTAAATACTACAGTGTTTCTTCATGTGATAGTTAAATGTGGAATACATTTCCTTTGGGTGCTATATTTATTTGTGGTACCTTTCTTATCTCATGAGCTACTGCTCGGAGATAGGAACCATATTGTCTCCATCTTTATTCCCTCCAGAGCTGAGTACTGAAACTCAGTACCTGAATACAATAAACTCGAGGGAGGACAAGCAATTTCCTTAAGAATAAAGCCAAGCTGGGAGGCACAGGATGCTGCCTGCAACAATGAGCAGTCCGTCTATCCTAAAACATGGGTCACACAATCTAATCCTTTTGGGATTCTAATCATCTGTCTGTTAAGGGTTACAAGATGATGAAGCAAGTCAGCCAAATTTTACTTCCTCATCTGTTAAAAAAAAAAAAAAAGGTAATACAATTTGTCATCATCCAGTATGCTTTTGTCGTGGTAAAGATCAACTGGATTAAATCTTTAAAGGTGTTTTTGACTCTGCCCAACGGGAGATCTATGAACATACAACCATGTTTTGAATGCAGTATCTTTACTGACAATGTCTTCCTACACAATCAGCAGCCATCAGCCAAATGTTCATGTGCTCAATGCCTAGGAAAAACCCTTCTTTTTAAATAACTCAAGATTTTAGGGCACCTGGGTGGCTCAGTGGGTTAAGCCTCTGCCTTCGGCCCAGGTCATGATCTCAGGGTCTTGGGATGAAGCCCTGCATTGGGCTCTCTGCTCAGCAGGGAGCCTGTTTCCCCCTCTCTTTCTGCCTGCCTCTCTGCCTACTTGTGATATCTCTCTCTGTGTCAAATAAATAAATAAAATCTTTAAGAAAAATAAAAATAAATAAATAGTTCAAAAATTTAAAATGTTTGTCTTTTATAAGCCAGGCTTCAAAGACGTACTTTTAATTTGCTTGTTTCCAACTACTCTTAAAGGACAATGGGGTCCTCAGGGTTTGTATCCAGACAGCCAGTTTGTGTGTTCAAGCAGACTGGCAGTGCCGTGGCAGCACAAATGAAAAGAACATTTTCAGCAAGCTCGAGGCCAAAACATAAATACGGAGGTCTTGGATATCTTGTTCGTGGGAGTGGAGCAGCTTCACAGAGTCAGATAAAAGAACAGGTAGCAAGGAGGTTTTAATTTGGTTCTCATTTACCCTGAATGCACTCTGTTGACACACAAGCGATACTGTGAAGGTGCGTTTTTCCATTAAAAAAAAAAAGTTAGGGAAACCTACAATTTAGTCGCTGAGATATAAATATCAGAATATTTTGCCAATGGGTGAAACTCAAAACAAAATTTTGGGAAGAGACTAACCCATTGCTGTTAGAGCAAAATGGTCCACTCTTGTTACACATTTAAGAGAACAAAAAACATATTTAGTTTAGTTTTTTTGTTTGTTTGTTTGTTTTGTTTTGTTTTTACTTTATCTTTAATTTTTCTAGTTAGGGAAAGATAACACCTGGGGAAGGTTCACCAGTCTCACTGATGACACGTCTAGCCTTGCTATTTCGGGCTCTGGCAGATGATGCACAGAATCATACAGGACCCAGTTGAGGGGAGGGAGCACACCCAGGGGCCAGGCGGTGTGTTTGGGGGCAGGATTCAGGCAGAGGGCGGTGTCCAGGTCCAGATCTGGCTCTGCGGGCACTTGGAGAGAAGCGTGGAGCCAATGGGCTCATTAGTACCTGGCTATGGCTGCAGCCGCCCCATGGCAAATACGGGCTATCAAAGCCCTGTCAGCACTCCTGAATGGGACAAAGAAAAGGCGCATTAATGATTAACTCTGCTAAAAGCTCCGGCTTTTGTATTCCCCTGGTGCCTGGCCTATCTGGCTGCCATGTGACCGGCCTGGGCCATTTTCTCGCAGATTGGGGAAAGCTAGTGAGCAAACACAGGTGGTTCAGAGCAGGCCCCGCTGTCAGGGACAACCGCGGACAGCACCAGCTATGCCTGGCCAAATTAGCTGCTCTGTTTGCCTCCAGTTTTGCTTCCTGGTGCTCTCACTTTCTAAGTCGAATGTCATTTTGCACTTATTTTCCACTATTCACAAGAGGTGCGGAAAAAGGGGGAGAAGCCCCCCGGAAAATGGGAGAGGGAGACCCACAGCGTCATGTTCTTTGAACCCTGCAGTAACGTCTGGTGACCAAATGCAAAGGCCGGGTAAACTAATTAAAACTTCTCAGGTCTTTAACCCCTGGACAAGAACAAATTTATTCTTCTCAGGGGGAGTTATTTTAGTGATCTATGATAATGACGTCATAAACCCACCGGAGTGCGGACCCTGGGCTGGGCGCCCTAAGGTGGGGTCTGGAATGCCCTGGCTCTTTGAAATTGGCCCTGGCACTTGGGGCCACCTACAGTAGCGCAAGGGTAGGGTGACCTTGCCTAGTCCTGGTTGAGAGTCAAGGTCCCTCTAGTGGCATTATTTGTTTAAATGCATTTCTTCCATGGCCAACATCAGACAGACTTTCTTTTTCCTGTTCAAATATTTATATGTGTGTATTATTGCTCGCTGCTGCTTCAACTGCTCCCAATCACACCAGCAGCCATAAAGCACAGATTATCAGGGTCAGGTGATAAAGGCCCTTTGAGTCAACACCAGAAATGAACAGAAAATGAAATAAAGTTATAAAAAGAGGACAGCATAAATGTCTACAAAGAGCATATCAGTTTGCAGATATTCAAACAGTTAGCCACAACAGGAAAGGTATTTTATTCAAACTAACAGTACTGCTGAAATGATTACCAGAGCTTGATATTTAAATATAGCACTCTGCTGGACTCCCTGTTAAAGAAAGGAAACAAGACAAAACAAAACACACCCCTTAGAAGAGGTCTTTCTACTCAGGTGCAGTTCCCAGTTGATTAAAGTTGGGTCAAACACAGCTGAGGTGTGTGGATTCCAGCTGATGTTGACCAAAGAATGAACGGAACCAGCCTTTAGCCCTTGCAGGCAGTCAAGGCTACTGTCCTCTATGGGTGGGGCTTGAGATGGGAAGTTGTGGAAGTGTTCATTCTATCTATTTCCTCATCATTCCTAAACTTTGATTTTTTTTTTTTCTGATGAAGACAATATGGTTGCAGGTCCCAGCTCCAGGGAGACTTGGTCACCAGTCAGTATAGGCACCCAATGTCAGCAAACAACGTTGACAGATAATTTTTTTTTTTCCAGTTGACCCATAATTGGCTCTCCCTTGCAAAGCCTTGCAGAAAGGTGATATCCCTGTTCCCTAAGTAGAACACAAAATCATAGTTAAATAAGTATCCTCTAGTAGCCAACTCAGAAATAAGTGATTATGAGGAGCACAATTATGAAACTGGCATATAGGAACATTTTTATGGAGTTGAACTGAAATATGGGTATATCCCCAAAGACTCATCTTCACTTTTGTGTTATTTTATATTCTAAACAGATCTCATTGCATTCCTTAAATTCTTTAAAGTTACAGGTACAGAAAAGTATCCTATACCACCCTCTGACAAAACACAATTATGGCTTAAATAATGATTCCTGGTTGATATTTGTCAGAAAACTACTCTTTCCCATGTCTATAGATGTTTTCAAGTTATTTTTCAAAAAATTCGATACAAAAAATATGGAACAAAATTACACAAAGAAACAAAATACATGGTAATAATAATGATGTTGATGATGACACTTAGCTTTTATGTGATATTTATCTGTGCTGACACTGTTCTAAGCACATTTCATATATTTATTCCTATGATCCTTGCAATGAACTGTAAGATTTGTGCAGTCATTTATCCCCAGAGGTTAAGCAACTTGTCCAGCTACACACAGCCAGTTGTGGTATTGGGATTGAAGTCTAGGCAGACTAGTTCTCAAAAAAGGTAAGTTAGTCTTCTTCCCACCTCTGCCTCTCAATTCCCAAGTGTTCCCTAGGATATTATACTCGTTAATAGTATATGCATGTAAAAATATCTACAGATACATACATAAGTATGTTATTTAAAAAGAGAAACTCTGGGCAATTAGGGTTCAAATCAACTGGGGAGTTTCAGAGAGACTGTAGGACATGCCTCAGACTCATCCTACCAAGGGCATTGATCCACTAATTCCCTGCCCTGTTTAATTAGTGGTTGGAATCTCAGAGCTTCCAGCCTGCCTCAAATACATCCCCACACACTCTGGTGGCCAGAGAATTCCTTCAGGCTGAGAAGGTGAAAGCCTCCAGTCATGTTTGGATCCTTTGTAATGTGACCCCTGGGGTGAGCTAATAAGGTACAGGAGGAGCGCTGACAGGGGGGACAAATTTTCCAATCTCTCTGATCCTCAACAGAAGAAGAGTTTACCTTTCTTAACTGACTGCTCTAAAGAATTCTCTGCTCACTTAAATAGTTGTGTTCTGATTAGTTTTTTTTTTTTTTTAATAGAAGACTCTTATTTTCATTCCTTGTAGTCCAGCCAACCTTGAGCATATAGCATATGGATAAAGAGTAAGAACATATCAAGGGCCAGATGCCTGTGCTCTTGGGTTTGGCTCCTGACAGGTAGCATATGGGACAGTCATGGGCAAAGAGTTTCTCAAGGTCAAGATTCAGGTTATTTCATGCATCTTTACATACTAGGTTCTGCTTGTAACAGGCCCTTTACAGATTTGGTTCAGTGAATGAGTGAGTGAATTTGTGAATGAATGAATGGACATTTGAATGAACAAATAATTTTGAAAAAGAAAAGAAAGTGGAAGGAAACAGTTGATTGGATCTTAAGACTTAATTATAGCTACAGTAATCAATACTGTGTGGAACTGGCAGAGAGATAGACACATGGATCAATGGAACAGAATCGAGAATCTGAAACAAACCCACCATAAATTTGCCCAAAAGAGTTTTGACAAAGTTGCAAAAGTCCCTCAGTGGAGTGAAGATAGTCTTTTTCAATAAGGTAATTGAATATCTATAGGCAAAATGTGAACTTTGACCTAAGTCTCAAACCTTAGACAAAAATTAACTCAAAATGGATTATAGACTAAATGCAGATGTAAAACTGTAAAATTTTTAGAAGAAAACATTTATGGCAAAATAAAGTTTCTTAGATTTGACATCAAACACATGATGCATAAAAGAAAAATTTTTAGAAATTGGATTTGTCAAAATTAAAAATTTTGCCTTGTGGAAGACCCTGTTAAGCAGATGAGACAAGCCACAGGCTGGGAGGAAGTACTTGCAAAACACTTACCCAAAGAAGACTAGTGTATAGAATATGTTAAAAATTCTCAAAATTCAATGGCAAAAAGCCAGACAATCCTACTTAAAAACAGGCACAAAGAAACATTTCATGGAAGAGGATATACAGATTGCAAATAATCACATGGAAATTAATTAGGGATTAGGGAAATCCCATTAGAGAAATGAAATTTGAAACTGCAATAAGGAATAGTGACAATACCAAAAACTGGATAGGGTGCAAAGAAACTGAATCTCTCTTGTATTTCTGGTGGGAAGGTAAAATGCCACAGCCAGTATGGGAAACAATTCACTGGTTTCTTTCAGAACAAAAGATGTTACTACCGTATGACTCAGCAGTTGCACTCCTGAACATTATCCCAGAGCAGTAAAGACTTACACTCACACAAAAATCTGTGCACAAATAGTTACAGCAACTTGTATTCATAGCAGCCCAAACTGAAACAACTTTGATGTCTTTCAGTGAGTGGATTGTTAAATATAATGTGGTATATCCAGGTGATGGAATACCACTCAGCAATAAAAAGAAGCAAAATACTGATAAATGCAATAACCTGAGTGAATTCCAGAGAATTATATTGAAAGGAAAAATTTAAATCTCCAAAAATTGCATAATGTGTCATTCCAGCTATAAAACATTCTTGAAATGACAAAGTATAGATCATAGAAGTGGAGGACAAATTAGCAGTTGCCAGGAGTGAAGGAAAGGGTAAGATGAGAAAGACACAAGCTTACCTGTAAAAGGACAACATGAGGGAGGCTTGTGGTGATGCAGATGTTTTAATCTTATTTCTCTCCATGTCAATATCTCAGTTGTGATATTATCCAATAATTTTACAAGGTGCTACCATTGGCTAAGGAATACACAGAATCTCTTTGTATTAATTCTTACAACGCATATGAATCTATAATTATTGCAAAATGAAAGGTAGGAAACAAAATGAAACAAAACAAAACCTGTGCCCAACTTTAAACAAGGGTGACTTTTAAGTTTTTAAACCAGAATATATCTGCAGAAAAACATGAAGAAGCAATTGAAGCCAGTGATCCTAATCATTGGCTCTCCAGGAACTCAGGTACATCTCCAAAGCCTTCCTTCTACATTAGTTCCCTTAAAGGACAGATGGACCACCAAGGTTCTCTCCAGAACCAAAATAGCAAAATAAGAAACTGTTAAATTTAATGTCACAATAATTTGTCTGGAAAACAGAAGGTAAGGTCAGGTTAGTCACAGTATGTAACTAGTCATGAATTAACCATTTTAGACTATGTTTAAAATCCTTTTCAGCATGCATAATGATGGCTTTAAAATAGAGATAATTTAAATCAAAAATCACATTATTAGTTACAGGAATCGGATATAAATATAAAAACAAAAGATCAGAGAGTTGGTGGAGAATCAATACATATTTGCCCATCTATTTATAATTTATACTGCAGACTTCTAGGTAGGAACCGAGGCAGCCTCAGATATTAAGACATTCTCACACCGTAGCTAGTCATTAATATGTCTTTTGTAAATTGGAAGTCAAGCCGATATTGTTGGTTTCTCTCTAGCCCTGCCTTTCCATCACTGGCAAAAATAGAAAAACAAACAAACAAATACAAAAACAAAGCAGCACTTCAAAAAAATGGAAGGTTTATTTGCAGCCTATTTTCCAGGCCATGAAAAATGTAGACATTTTCAGTAGCGATTCTGCACTTGGGAAATGCTATTTCCTACAGCCTTTATGCATCCTACAGTGGATTCCACATCTCACTCTGTAGCAACCGTTTTGCTCCCTGATTGGCTCCCCCAAGAGATCTCAGATACTCAAACTAGCTGGGGAATATGGTGACTGTCTTCTCCTTGGTAGAGGGGGTCCCACACTTTCTTACAGCCCACATTGCTTCCTAGCCACAGGAACAAGTGGGAGCCCCTCAAAGGTTTGTGTTCCCAAGGGGAGCTTGCTCCCTTTGTGAAAGTGTAAGGAGGGAAGTGATATGGTGTTAATCAATACACCCAGTGAAAAATGTTTATCTTGAGCAGAAAGCAAATAAAGGCAGGTTAGCCAGCCCTTTATTACCTGCGGAGTGGTCAGATCCACCGTCAGCAGCTGGAGCCTTTTTCAGGTCATGTGGCTTAAAAGTTATCAACTTTTTTTTTTTTTTTTTTTAACTGGAGAACAAGTAGGGAAAGATTGGCCAAGTCTAGTACTTAAGCACCTAAAATTTTCACAAGTGTTTAGTTGTTTTGATTTTCCAAAGGAACAGGACCAACACTGGAAAACCTACCTGCCTGTGTTAAGGTAAGCCTCCAAATGCTGACTGTATGTGGGGGATAGGAGGGGGGCGGGATTTAAGACCAGTGCAAGATTCTCAGGGAAGGCTCTCCTGTCCATGTCCTTTGGGTTCCTCTTGAGCAGTGATTCTCAAATTTTACAGGACTCCTGTTGACAGCTGGTTAAAAACAGATTGTTGAATCCTGTTCTCAGAGTTTTTGATTCACTATGTTCGTATTAGGGCCCAAGAATTTACATTTCTGACAAGTTTCCTGCTGATGCTGATGCTCCTGGTCCATGAACCTCACTTTGAGAACCACTGCTTTAACCTGCTAGCCTTAGATTTTGCATCAGTGACTTAAATGATGTTCTGAGAATAAGTACATTAAGTTTCTAGTTTTATTGTTTTTTGCCTTTTTTTTTGTTGTTTGTTTGTTTGTTTGTTTGTTTTTCCTGACTGGAGCAGAATTTCTGGGCCTAGAGGAAAAGGTGGGAAAATGATCCACTACTTGGAAGCAATTGGAGTAAGCCCCCAAAGGGCAAAAGCTAAACATAGTTACTATGGCTATTAACTACAGAAAAAAGTTGACCACTACAAGAAAAATCAGAGGCTGTTTTGAATATTCCTGAGAATATTTGAGAATTCCCTGAACTTTGTGAAGTCTAATAAGAAAGCGAAAGCCATGTTCTTGACCATTTATTTGGGAGTAAATTCTACCCTAGCCTGGGGCATACATGAAGTGGGCAGAGGGGCGTTGAAGCTGGCAGTTTAACACATATTAGTTTATTTAATTCAACAACATTTGAAGCAGGGTGTTTTTTAAAATTTTTATATATTTTTTAAATTTCCTTCCAGTGTTCCAGAATTTATTGTTTATGCACCACACCCAGTGCTCCATGCAATACGTGCCTTCCACAATACCCACCACCAGGTTCACACAACCCCCCACCCCCTGCCCCTCCAAAACCCTCAGATTGTTTTTCAGAGTCCACAGCCTCTCATGGTTCATCTCCCCCTCCGATTTCCCCCAACTCCCTTCTCCTCTCCATCTCCCCATGGATGGGACTGGAAGAGATTATGCTGAGTGAAGCAGGGGTTTTTATCTTGATGTTAGCAAGGAGGAAATCGACTCACCAGGATCACACTTCCTGAATATGGCAGAGCCAAGATGGAGCTCATTCTCCTCCACACAGCACATTTTCCTTAAAGTTTATAATCACCAAATGGGCATCAGCCCCTTGTGGATAAGTTGGTGCATGTGGGGTTCCAGGAAGAAAAGGCAAAAGAAATGGCCTTGGGTGAGGAGGCTCTCTGTCCCTGAAGCAAGAAAATGATCCATTACAGAATTGGGTCTGGGCAAAAGGACCTGTTGTTGCCACAGATTGATTTCACATGTTCCGAAAGGACTTCATTCAACATGGCAATTAAGAATTAGTCTCAGATTTAATTCTAACTCTAGAATGAGTGAGCTGAGGGATAAAAGCAATTCCTTCTGGACTTAAAGAGGAAACAGACATAGCCCTTATTGAAATTAGCCATATCCATATCTTTGAAATTACCATAAATGCTTATGATAGAGACTGTTTTTATTCCCTGAGATCCATTCACCCCTTGTCTACAGTAATATACTCCCAGTTTTTAGCAGGGCCCTTGGCTACTCATGTAAAAGACTACATTCCCCAGCCTCCTGTGTGGTTGGGCATGGGCTTGTGGCCAGGTCAGGCCAATAAGACACAAGCAGAAGTGTGGGACCCACTTTGTGGATCCTTCCTTCAAAGACAACTGACCCAGCCTCCTGAGTGAAAAGGGAGTATGGGTTGCCATCTTGGATTATGAAGACCAGGGCCAGAGCTTAGAGGTGGCTGATTAGTGAGCTATAAAGAATTTATGGAGCAGATTTGTATTTTATGTCTGAGAAAAATGAATTTCTTTCTTGTTTCATTCACCATTGTGAACCCCTACTACTTGTGGTCAAACCTAGTCCTAAGTAATATAAGCACATACATATTTGACAGGTTTGAACCATGATTTTTGTGTTTGTTTATTTTGGGGCATGAAAATGGCTTGTTCCAAACACAATAACAGTGCACGCGTCATGCACACACACACACACACACACATAATTATGAGAGGTTGATGATCTTTAATCATCATCATCATTTGGATGACCCATTGCTTCTTTCAGACTTTTGACGCCTACATTAAATACCTTTTTTTTCCACTATGTCTAGCACAAATTTTGGAAACAACAATCTATCATTTACATGTTAATTTCATTTAAATAAATGACACTATGACCAAAGTACATCTCTGCAGTGCATGGAAAACATATGGGTGTTAGTCTACAAGGGGTTATTAACTTTACACTTCCCATCTGGAACCCATAAAGGATCTGTTCTCCGAGATAGTAAAGAGCCAAGGTCACACAGTAACATCACATTTGCAGTGAGTAAGAAGGCCTTCTGATGTTTGAAATTAGGAGTTACCACTCCTATAATAATTCTGAGAAGACACAGTACTGCCTTCCCATTTACACAAAGGCACTGGCTTAACTACAACCTGTGTGTATAAGGAAATTCTAACGTGGGTTCTGATGCTTCAAAGCCATTTGACAAATCACTGAGATCCAGAGACTTGTATTTAATCTTCATAATCTTATCAGTGATATGCTCATTAGTTCTCTGTTATTAGCAAGTCAAGTGTCAGAAGGAAACTGTGGTAAATTACCTATGTGCCATGCTGCTACTCCAACAGTCCTCGTTAAATGTCAGCACACTTGGAGTTTTAATATTTATGACAGCAATCCTGGTGAATAGAAGTATTCCTGCAAAAGACAAAAAAATCTGAAAAAAACTCATAAATTTTAGGTTTTAAGGACATTGTAAGAACGTGAAAGTAGATGGATTGGAAGAGAACCTTAACAACCTTACTTCGGAATTCTGCTTTAGCCTTACTGCCTGACACCTTGGCTACCTGCTCTGTTTCCGTGTCCTCTCTCCCAGCCTTGGTGCGCTTCCATTTTCAACAGCCCCAGATATGTGACTCTTGTTTGCTGGCTAGTTCCTGAGCAGAAGCCACTTTGCCCATATGGCAGAAAGAGCCGGAAATGCCTGGTAGTTTTACATGCTCCCAGAACCGTAATCTGCCAACTCAAGGTGTGGGAGAATGAACCCCACTTCCTTTTGGGAGAAACTGGGGGGTAACTTACACCTTGGAATTCCCAGGCCAGACCAAGAGAAAGCGTGCTCTCTGGAGCTTTTCCTAACTCTCGCTAGCTTCTCATTTCTCCTGGGAGCATTTCCTTCATAACTGCTTTGCTCATGATTCCTTGTGTCAGGGTCTGTTTCTGGGGAACCTGACGTAAAACAGTAGTTTTGTGACACTTGGACAAGTTATTTCTCTTGGTTTCTATCATCTGCAAACTGTAGGCAATAAATATCCTCACTTCATGGGGCTTTTGTGAGCTTTAAAGATCACGTGTGTATTGCTTAGCCTGCCTCCGGAATGTGTTTGGGTACAATCAATGCTATCCAAAAGGGGTGCTTGCAGAGGAAGGCATGCCACCGTTTTGCTCATCTCTATCTCACCTTTCCCTTTCCCCTTTAAAGTGCATATGGCCACTGGGGAAGTATGCCCAATGGCATTTTGTTCATGTCCTGAACTGGGTTATAAACTCTTCAGGGCAGAGACTGTACCTAGAGTGTGCCGTTTTCCCAGTTTTCCTGGGACTATCTCAGTTTTAGCACTGAAGATCCTGCATCCCCAGAAACCTTTGTTATGGATAAATCAGGATAGTTGTCACCCTAGATCCCTTTTGTTTCTAATTGTGTCTTACCATCTAAGCATGCTGATGGGCATAGAGTAAATGCTTAATAGATTTTGATGAGTGGAGGATCAATCAAGTATTGATATATGAATACTCATTACATTTCATGACATGCCTTTCGGTCTGTTTCCTCTAGGAAGATTTCTGTGGGTGTTCAATATAATCACAAGAGTCCTTAAAAATGGAAGAGGAAGGCAGAAACAGGGAGTTCCGAAGATGTGACTAGAGAAGACAGGCACAGGGGAAGGACTCAAAATCCCACTCCTGCCTTGCTGGCTTTGAAGATGGGCAAAAAGGCTGCTGCCTCTCAAAGCTTAAGGGCAAAGAAACGGTTCTGAAAAGACAGAGTCTGGCGTGAATGCCACGTGCCCCATCTCGAGGTGCCGTACTCCAGCAGCAGAGCGCTGGCAGGGGAAAGGGACCAACTGTATAAGCTTCAGTTTCTCTCCTGTGTGATATGGGGGCAGGACATTCCAGGTTAGAATTCCAAGTTTCAGCTCTGAGGAGAACGCTGTGCTGGGCACAGTGGGGCTAACAAAGATGGGACGGGTAAGGTTTTCTCCTGGTCTGGCACTCTGATAGGGGCCAGTGCCACAGGGGCTCTGCATTCTGTCCAGAATGGGTAGATTCAGACTGGAGGGGTCTGAGAAGCCTTGACAGGGGTATGGGATAGTCCAAGCATAGGCCAGAGTTGGAGCAGAGGCCCAGAGTAGAAAGGAAATAAAAATTGAAATCATATCCTGTGAATATATTCTGGAAGTAATGGGACCACTATAAAAAAAAAAAAGAATGCAACAAAATAGAAATCTAAATCTGAGCAGATGATATCCCTTCATTCTTCTGTGTGTGGAATGCTCACTTGCCCTATGCGTGGTCCTTCCACAAGACATGGATCTCCTCCTTGTAGGGCTTCCAAGCATCCAACTCAGTAGTCTTCTTGCCATGTTTTAATTTTAACTACAGAAACTTTTTTTTTTAACTACATAAACTTAAAAAAAAATTATTTTTATTAACATATAATGTATTGTTTGCCCCAGGGGTACAGGTCTGTGAATCGTCAGGCTTACACATTTCACAGCACTCACAATAGTGCATACCCTCCCCAATGTCCATAACCCTATCTCTACCCTGCACCCTTCCAGCAACCCTCATTTTGTTTCCTGAGATTAAGAGTCTCTTATGGTTTGTCTCCCTCCTGATCCCATCTTGTTTCATTTTTTTTCCATACCCCCCCATGACTCCCAGCCCTGCCTCTCAAATTCCTCATATCAAGGAGATCATATGATAATTGTCTTTCTCTGATTGACTTATTGTGTTCAGCATAATACCCTCTAGTTCCATCCACGTTGTTGCAAATGACAAGATTTCATTTCTTTTGATGGCTGCAGAGTATTCCATTGTATATATATACCACATCTTCTTTATCCACACATCTGTTGATGGACATCTAGTTCTTTCCATAGTTTTGCTATGGTGGACATTGCTGCTATAAACATTAGGGTGCATGTGCCCCTTCGGATCACTACATTTGTATCTTTAGGGTAAATACCCCGTAGTGCGATTGCTGGGTTGTAGCATAGCTCTATTTTCAACCTTTTGAGGAACCTCCACACTGTCTTCCAGAGTGGCTGCAGCAACTTGCATTCCCACCAAACAGTGTAGGAGGGTTCCCCTTTCTCCGCTTCCTCACCAACATCAAACTACAGAAACTTTTAACTATTTCTCCTCTGCTTTATCAAAAAATTGGCTCTGATTGATTTTAAACATTTAAACATATGAAGAGTCCTGTCATTTTGGTGAAAAGAAGTATCATAGGCTCTAGGGTAAATTTTACAAACAAGGATTTTTTTTTTCCAAGATTTATTTATTTGAGAAAGAGAGTGCACAAGTAGGGGATAGGGTGGTGGGAGGACAGAGGTAAAAGGAGAGAATCTCAAGCAGACTCCCCACTGAATGTGGGGCTCAGTGTGGAGCTCTATCTCATCACCTTGACATCATGACCTGAACCTGAAGCTAAAAGTTAGATGCTTAACTGACTGAACCACCAAGGCGCTCCCAACCACATAGATTGTTTTGAATAACATTGGCCTTATTTGAATAGAGAATAGTCCTCTAAAGTCATTGCTTTTCAGAAACTAACAACCCTTTGACTGCAAAAGTTTCCCTGTTTATTTAAAATCAGAACAAATCATTGCACCTGTGAAATACAATAAATAAAATGAGTAAAACTATCTGAAATTACTTAATAGCCTCACAAAGTCTCACTCTGTGGTTAGCATTTATGATTAAATGAAAGCAGATTATAAAACAGTCTACTCTAATTTTAAAGTTAAATTTGCATATGTGTATATACAAGTCTAAAAATGTATACCAAAATGTTAATAGCAGTCATTCCTGTGTGTTGGTATGATTTTTATTTTGTTATTTTTCCTTATAATTTCTCAGTTTCTTCGGTAAATATTTTTATACACCTGAAGATTTTTTCCAAAAAATCTCTATCAGAGATTGGTGTCCCCTGTAGTTTCTTCTCATGTTTTCTTCTGGGAAGATTTTGGGTGATCTTTAGTGGTTTTGTGCTACCTGATGTGGTGACACTTTTCCAGGGCTGTCTGGCATGAAGTCCCTTGCATAGTTCCTGGCGTGTTGGGCAGATGACAGGTGTTCTCATCACCGAAGGAAACTTAGACCCTGTTCTCTAGTACAGAGCCCTGGCCAGGCACACCCTGCGGGATGATGTCAATTGGGGTTCCAGGAGCAGGTCTGGCCTACCTCAGGGTGACAAAACACAGGGAAGGTATAAAGTGTCCAAGAGGACAGTTAATGTGCAAGTTATAATGTATTAAGCAAGTATTCCCAGGGACAGTGAGCAGGTGGAAAAAGTAGGGCAGGAGGGGAGGAAACCAAACAGGTGTGTGATCTCAAAATTGTGCAGAAGGTAGCCTTAGCCTGAGCCCATGGGGAATCTGGTGCATAATGTGTGCCTCAGAATTTTCCTACTCCAAGACATGGTGGCTACTTTAATATTGTCAGTCACTGGCCTGCCCCTGGTGGGGGGAGGGTGTAAACTCCAAGGCATTTCTGCGTGCATGAGGGGAGCAGGCAAAGGGTTTCTGGTAGCTGAAGGTGGATCCCCAAAGAAAGCCTTGATGCTGCCATCCCTTCTTGGAAACGAAGACACTGATCCTCCTTAATTCCCTGTAACATCTATTCTAGACATCATCTAGGGCCTGTGCACTTATATCAGCTCTGGGGGATTAAAGTCAATGCAGACTTTTAGCATTTTATCTCCTTAGCTTGATTGTACACAACAATGAAGAATAATAACACATAAGTGTTGTTTTATGATGTTCAAAAAGACAATGCACTCATTTCATCTTGGCCAATCATTCTCTTTGTTCTAATGGAGTGCCATAGACTTGAAATAGGGACAAACTGAACCCCTTGCAAACGGAAGCATCAGGAAGTTTAAGCTCAACTCAGACTGCTTGATTGGATTGTTTTTTTGCCAAGAATTCTGAGGCCAGATGTGAATTTGGAGGGCAAGATGGGTGTGATTGATTAGCAATGTCTGCCAGGTGTGAGTTCAGAGAAAATGGGTGTGATCAAACAGTGATGACTGCCAAGAGCTTGAGAAAAGGAAGGGTGGGCTCTTGGACCCCTTGGATTCCATTCTTGCTTTCATCTGGTCAAACCTCCCCAGGGCAAACACACCTTATAGTCTGTACCTTTAGCTGAATGTCTTGGTCAAGAAGACATTTCCTTTTCCTTTAAAAAAACAAAACAAAACAAAACAAAACAAAACTCTCTTTCCCTCTTACTCTCTCCCCTCCCTGTTTTATCTCATTTTGGTGCTTATAGGTTTTTATTCTATAAACACTTTGCAGTCTTTGTGACATGGACTCATTCAGGACATGTTTACAGTACTTAATGACATCTCCCTGAGAAATAATGAGAATGCCTTTAAAGGTTGTCTCCTCCCGTGCGTGCAGAGGGAAGGCTCGCCAGGCCTGCAAGATGAGAGCTGAGGGTCTGGCAGAGGGAAAATTGACTTAATTTCTTTTCACCACATGAAATGGAGTGTCTGGGTGATCTGACCTAAATGCATGGCCTAAAAACCAATTAATTCTGAATTGTGAATTTGTGAGCGCATCAAGCTGTGTGTGGAATTCCCGATGAGGCAGACAACGCATACCTGGCTTATTTGCAAAATGTGAAGATTTTTCCACATAAATATAATACCTAATGGTTGGTTATTAAAGTGCAGCCTCAGTCACATTGCACTTCAACTCCAAGCCCTGAAGCAGCTCCCTGCCATCTTCTGATAGAAATCCAAGTCCTGGCCTGGCTTGGCCAGCCCTCAGTAGCCCCAGCCTCCCTTCTGTTTGGTAGAACATCCCCTCTGGGTCATTCAGTGGTGTCAACAGAGGGGATCCTGGAGTCACCAGACCCCAGGAACAGAGGTTCCTTTCCTGTTATCATGGTTCTGAGGTCAGGATGGACCCCACGGTGGTTATACAGTCGGGAAGGCAATGAGTCCTTGCCATTGCGGACTTAAGAAAATACCCACCTCAGCTTCCCTCCAGGGCCTGTGGAGTCCCCACCACTGTGTATTTACTTGTTCTACGTCCTCCACCTGTTAAATTAGCTCCAATTTTATCATATTCAATTTATTTCACCCAATGTTCACTGAGGCCGCTGTGCCTGTGATGCTGGTTTGTTTTGGGGTACAAAAATTAACCATAGAATCTGCTTCTGTGGGCCAAATAAGATAAAGGTGGGAGGGGATATAAGTAACCATAACATAAATTCAAGTGTGGTGACCAGTAATGGCGCTGTAACTAAAACAGTACGAGAACATTCAGGAGGGAGCTGGTGGTGGTGTCTCTGTGAGTGTACACATGCACATGTGCATGTGTAGTATGGTGTATACAGGCATAGGTTGTGGTGGTATGTGTGATGTGTGTGTGGGTTTGGTGTCTATTGTGTGTGAGGTATGTTGTGTGGGGGAGGGGAGGTGTGTATGGTGGATGGTGTGTGTGGGGAGGGTGTATGTGGTGTGTGTGTATGCAGTATGTGTGTGGCATGTGTTTTTGTGTGTTTTGGGGGGATGAGAGGCAATCTTAGAAGCCTTCATGAGAGAAGTGGAACCTGAAAAATAAGTAGGATTTCTCAGGGACAGAGGTGGTGGGGAAAGGCTGTATGAGTGAGGGGGACTATTTGCTGGAGGCCTCAAACTTGGAAGGCACCCACAGGGTGTCAGGAAAGGAGCTGGAGAGTCGGTGAGAAGAGCTGGCTCTATGTGGTGAAGGGCTCCAGCTGACAGGCAGGAGTTGGGGATCATCCTGGGAGAAGCATGGCACCTGGGCTATATGGGAATCTGAGCAGAGGTGGCTGCTCAGACACAGGCAAGGAGAAGAGCTGGAGGGGCTGGAGGGGATTGTGGGGGAATGGGGGAGGCAGTCCACAGCCATCTCCCAGAGGTGTCCAATCTTGAATCAGGGCTGTGGGATCGCAGTAACTACTCAGTGGGGGTACTCTGTCCTACTTTTCCTCATTTTCTGGCTCCGGCTTCCTGGGTCACCTCTCCAATAACTGTAGGCACCAAGTCCTTGTCTCTGGCTGAGCTTTGGAGAAGTGTCCAGTCATTCATGAATGCAGAGCCTGGAAGAGGGAGAGGTGATCTTAACACAGGTATGGAACAGCTCTTGGTCAACAGAGGGGAGGGCCAGTGGGTGAACACCCCCCTCCTGTCAGAGTATACAGCACTCTGAGGGGTCCTGAGGGTCCTGAGGGAACTGAGCCTCATTTGGCCTCAGTGGAAAGTTTGAACCCAAGTTTTCTAACTTCAGAGTTCAAGTTGTTCGATCCAGGTAAATTAGACTTTGATGTTCTGAAGAAGCCTGTGGATGTACACACTCATTTGTTCATTCCTCCACTTACTCAGTTATTCAATCTGTGACAAACCATGTGAATATGAAGGCAGGGATTGCAATGATGTCCCTACAAGTTCCTCTACAAAGAATGCCAAAGGTTGCCAGCAAACTACCAGAAGCTAAGAGGGAGACATGGAGCATATCCTTTGCCCATGGCCCTCAGAAGGAACCAACCCTTCCCACACCTTGATTTTAGACTTCTAGCCTCCAAATTGTGAGACATTAAATTTATGTTCTTTAAACCACACAGTTTGTATAGCTTGTCACAACAGCCCCAGCAGATGAATATACCCAATTTCTAAGAGTCCTTTGGTTTACATCTTATAGAGTTATCCTTTGTAAATTCCCAGAAAAAAATTGCAAATTCCAAGACACCTGGGAGTTGAGATTAAGACCTCTTTCATATATTTCAAGTATTAAAATATCACCCTTCTTGTTAAAACAATCAAGCAAAACTGTCACAGTTCTAGCTGTCTTCTATAGACATTATTCTGTGCAAAATCTTTTCATGGAGCTGGAAATGCAGAGGTGGGGACAGAGACTGGGAGCAGGGATAGTATGAGAGGGGACAGAAGTGACACCAGAAGCAGCAGCCTTTGCTTCTTCTGATACACTCTCCTTGTCTGCCATCCAACTCACGGAGCACTTCTTGCTTGTTCTCAACAGCCCACAAAGGAGAGGAGAGTTGGCTGAATCCCAGCTCATGAGTTGCCCTTGGGGGGGATGCCAGGCTGTGATGTGACCTTGACCAAAGCATTGTAGAATGGGAAAAAAGAGTGAAGAACCAGAGCAAGAGGCCAGAGCACAGCTGTGAGTCTCAGACTATGGTGTGGGTTTATTTTGTTTACAGCTGGTTTTGAAATCCCAAGCACCTTCCTTTGCAACAGCTAAGCTCAATGACAGCCTCTTTGCCCCCACCTGATCTACACCCCAGAGTCAAGCTGGCTAAAGGTCAGCTAGACTTTCACCTATTCTCTTGTGCCAGGAAAACACTTTTCTTTGTGGGGTGGGGTTTGGGGATTGGTTTTCTGGTTTGGGCCTCACTGACCCTTCTCTGCCTCCTCCCTGCTGTTTCTTTTTGGAGGAAAACCATTTTAGAGCTTTGCTGAATTTACCCATGAAGACTCAACCAATAAATTCCTACCTCAAAAGATTAAAGACATTTATGTACAACATACAAAAAGAAAAGTCTTCCTTACATCAGAGTCCTGGTGTTTGTATAGCTTATCCAAACAGAGAATAATGTTTGAAAGACAAGGACTGACACAGACATTTCTTGTTTTCTAAAACTAGGCTCAATTACTCAAAAAAATGTTGCCTGCTTTGTTGTTTTTAAATGCTTTTATCTCTTTCTGATTTATGGTTGTTCTTGCTATAGAAATAGATCTCTCTTTAAGCACCTTAGGCAGGTGTATCCCTTGAAGCACAATCCCTAAGAGCTAGGATTCATCCATCAACTGTGCTCACTCAGAGCCAGAAGTGTTCATGTTCTTTTTCCTCCATGAACAAGTCAGTGGGTCTATTTCATCACATTCAATTCAAGGTGATGACCAAGGACAAAAAAAAGTGGGGGGAGGGAATTTGGTGGAAAATGACTGGGATTGGAATTCAGAGAAAAGGGAAAGAAGCTAATATTTTTAAAATATCTACTTGGGGACCAGCAGTGAACCAGAAATCTCCTAATGTTTTCTTGATTCTTAAAAAAACTGTGACTTTGGGCAAATTACTGAATATCTTTAAAAAAAAATCATCTGTGAGAGGTGGATGCACTTTAAAAAAAAAGCCCCCCAAAACTAGTTATCTCACATAGCATTGTTTTATTTTTAAAATTTATTTATTTTTACATTATTTCATATTTATTAGGTGATTATGACTTTTGGGGTCATATTTCCCATGATTTGCATTTGGGATATTTGTTTGACAGTCCTAAAATTTGTATGGACCCAGAAGAGACCCTGAATTGCTAAGGAAATGTTGAAAAAGAAAAACAAAACTAAGGGCATCACATTGTCTGATTTCAAACTTTACTACAAAGCTGTGATCACCAAGACAGCATGGTACTTGCACAAAAACAGACACATAGACCAGTGGAACAGAGTAGAGAGTTCAGATATGGACCCTCAACTCTATGGTCAAATAATCTTCGACAAAGCAGGAAAGAGTATACAGTGGAAAAAAGATAGTCTCTTCAATAAATGGTGCTGGGAAAATTGGACAGCTATGTATAGAAGAATGAAACTTGACCATTCTCTTACACCATACACAAAGATAAACTCAAAATGGATGAAAGACCTCAATGTAAGGCAGGAGTCTATCAAAATCCTAGAGAAGAACATAGGCAGTAACCTCTTCAACATCGACCACAGCCACTTCTTTCAAGACATGTCTCCAAAGGCAAGGAAACAAAAGCGAACATGAACTTTTGGGACTTCCTCAAAATCAAAAGCTTCTGCACAGCAAAGGAAATAGTCAACAAAAAAAAGAGGCAACCCACGGAATGGAAGAAGATATTCACAAATGACACTATAGACAAGGGGCTGAAATCCAAAATCTATAAAGAACTCTTCAAATTCAACACTCAAAAAACAGATAATCACATCAAAAAATGGTCAGAAGACATGAATAGACACTTCTCTGAAGAAGACATACAAATGACTAGCAGACACATGAAAAAATGTTCATTATCATTAGCCATCAGGGAGATTCAAATCAAAACCATATTGACATACCACCATACACAAGTTAGAATGGCCAATATTAACAAGACAGTAAACAACAAGTGTTGGAGAGGATGTGGAGAAAGGGGAACCCTCTTACACTGTTGATGGGAATACAAGTTGGAGCAGCCACTTTGGAAACAGTTTGGAGATTCCTTTAGAAATTAAAAATAGAGCTACCAAAGATACAAATGTAGTGAAAAGAAGGGCCACCTGTACCCCAGTGTTCACAGTAGCAATGGCCACAGTCTCCAAATTGTGGAAAAAGCCAAGATACCCTTGAGCAGATGAATGGATAAAGAAGATATGGTCCATATATACAATGGATTATTATGCCTCCATCAGAAAGGATTAATACCCAAATTTTTATCAACGTGGACAGGACTGGAGGAGATTATGCTGAGTGAAATAAGTCAAGCAGAGAGAGTCAATTATCATATGGTTTCACTTACTTGTGGAGTATAAGGAATAACATGGAGGACATTGAGAGAAGGAGAGGAGAAGTGAGTTGGGGAAATCAGAGGGGGAGATGAACCATGAGAGACTGTGGACTCTGAGAAACAAATTGAGGGTTCTGGAGGGGAGAGGGTGAGAGGTTGGGTGAGCCAGGTGGTGTGTATTAAGGAAGGCATGTTTTGCATGGAGCACTGGGTGTGGTGCATAAACACTGAAAACTGAACACTGAAAAAATAAAATACAATTTAAAAAAGAGAAATATTTGTTTGAAATTCTTCAACCACATTACTTAGAATATACTTGGGATTTTGTTGAACAAATAAATAAATACTTGAATTAATTATGAAAAATTAAATTATGATGCATGAGGCATTATGGTAACCCCAAGATATGAAACTGAACACATAGACTCTTATCTTCTCATGAGGAATAGAAATAGCTTTTTAAAAAAACATGCTATTTTTTTAAATAAACAAATCATGTACATCATTTTACATATAATTTAAGTACTTTATAAACCTGCAATAATAAGACACCACATAGATATTGGCACAAAAGCTTTAGTTGAAAATAAAAGTAACAAAATTCTCTAAACATATTTTTAAATCATCTTATGCCAAAGAGATAACAGGGTATTCTTCAGGAATTATAAGAAAAGATGGGTGTCCTCTTGTACTCTGCGTAACCTGTATTAACTATTTTCCTGGTGAGGGTTCTGAAGCAAGACTGCCTAAGAGAAGCAGCTTCTTGGCATTTTCAAGTTTGAGAATTTGATTGACAGTTGACCAACACCAATGACCACCATAGACAACATTGCATTTTCAGATTGTGATCATTAACTGCTCTGAAATTTCTAAGTTTGAGGTTCTCTTCCACAATTGGGGACCTCTCAAGAGCCTTTGAGTCTTAACCACATTATTCCTAGGAACCGATATATAGGAGCAAACAGGTGGGGTGCTCCTACTTGCCAGGCCCAAGAGTGGGGTACATGCAGCATCTTGCCAGCCTATCCTTCATCTCCAACTCATCTACCTCAAGGTATCTGAGCAGATGCCATATGTGTCTAAGAGGTATCTCCTGGGTGGTTTTGTTTATTCATGATTTCCTTCAGAGCAGGGCTGGGGACTTTCACTTACTTTGTATCTGCTCTCTTTGGAAGCTCCAAGACATGTGTGGTGACCAAGAAATACTGTGTGAGGAGACAGACCCCAAATGAAGCATGTCCTTGGGACCTGACATGTGTCTGCCCCTCCCTGATGCAATCACCTAATCTTAGAAGTCCCTTCCTTGAAAGAGTAAGGAGTCCTTAGGAGAGGAGTTAGTAAGACTAAGTTACTGCCCTGCTATACAGACTTGGTGGAGTCCATGGACGAGCTTTTGGTCAAGGGTTTAAGCTTAGAGCTTGACTGACACACTGGTGTGGAATTCCTTCAGAATTCCTGAAAGATTCCTTCAACATTTTGACTTTCTTGTGATTGAAATTGATGAATATATCTAGGTAGACCAAAGTTTCTACCTCTCACTATAAAACTACGTTGATGAGAACTTAGGTAGCACTTCACAAACTTTTTGGTCCTGGAGCCTCATCATATTCTTAAAAATTACCAAAGACCCCAAAGAGTCTTAATTTATGTGGG